>VDFB02379290.1:191327-207854 GCA_007258455.2 Sequoia sempervirens
TCCAATGCAGAAGAGGGAGAAGACACTAAAATGGAAGAATGGGTTCCCACAAGAAAAAAAATAGAGATCCAAACAAAGGAGGGTGAGAGTGATTGTGAATCACCCATGAGAAAATATGTGATGCCTAAATGGTTGGAGAGGCAACTTGAAAAGAAAAATCCTACCCCAAAGGATCTAAGAGAAAGACTAGAGTCTATCTTATCCCAATCACAAATCACAACAAGAAAAGAGAAGAAGCCCAAAATCAGATCTAAGGTAACAATGGACGCTTCTCGATCCTAAACTATGTAAATAGCAACACCAGTGGTGGGAAAATAAGGGGTAAGCTACAATATCTCTACCATTGACTTAGGAAAAAATACTAGAGAGTAGAAGGTGGAGCACCTCGAGGAATCTATGACCATAGTAGTGCATTTGATATAATAGGATAAAGTCTCAAAGGATGAGCTTAAATCATAGGTAGCTGATCTGACAGCTTAGATCCATCAATTGTCCTCAACTAAAGAAATGCCTACCATGTCTAGGGCTCCCTTGCAACTGATTTCCAAGGAACAAATTGATAAGCTAGAAAATAGAAATAATTTGGACAAAACCACAAAAAGTTGGTTCCAACAGGTTCTATACATCAGTAATATGGGTATTAGTCGGGCTGTTCAAACAACAAACAAATTCCTAGGCTTACAAGAGTCTTTGAAAAGCACAAAGAAACTTTGCACTAACTTCCCTATAACATACGAGTCCACCTATCCAAAGATCAAGGCTATCCTCAAGGTACCAAGTGCGACATGGGAATGGGAGCTCGTGCTCAAAAGGGACAATCACTAGCTTGTGGATGTTTGGAGACGAGACTTTGAGAACAAAAAAGAAAGATTGGAGTAGGTGATTAACAAAGCAGATCTAGATATTGAGTGGGTCAAAGAGATTAGAATAGATTGCATCCGATATTTGAAGTTAATGATAGGCTATGAGATTCCCATTGTACAAATAGACCCAAATAAAGTAAGGCCTCATTTCCAGAAAAAGATGGAGGATGGGATGTCAGATGAGATAACCATGGGTTTCATGAGTTTTTCCTCCTAGGTCTTCACCCAGCCAGAGTTGTTTTGGGAACACACTGCTAAGTATGATGAAGACTGGAAAAGGCTTGAGGACAACTCCAAGGAGTGGAGTTATCAAGTGTTGCAGTCTGAAATCATAGAGGTCGACAAACTCCAACTGGTAATTTTTAAGTTCATGGAATCTGTAGCTTTGAAGAAACAAGAAGGAAACCCTATTATTAGTGAAGAGCTTTTAAAGAAATAGCTACAACAAAAGGACAAGATGCTACAATGTTCTCACTAGAGGACAAAATAGGGATGAAGACAAAGTTGTATTTTAAATTGTAATATATTGGGGGGTAGGTAGAACCCTAGTTTGTAGTGAATCTTGGCCACACAATGAGATTAAATCTTGCTCATTCGTTCTACTTTTTTGGCACTATAAATGGGGGTCTCCTCTCATTTTCAAGAGAGAGTTGACTTGTTGTAAAGACATGCTACAAAAATTTCTAATGAAAATACATTAACTTGGTGCATTTTCTGAGTTATTCACATGTTTCACGATTCAATCTCCCATTGTTTGATGTTTTATTTAGATTTACACTACTGTTCGAGTTAACTTTAAATTGTTTAGATAGATTTTGGTAATGCTGTTATGTGATTGTAGAAATTTTTGTTCTATTGATTCCTTCCAGTCCATACATTTTGCTAGTTTCTACTCATAAATGGTCTTACAAACTTAGTCTGGGCAGAAACCTGAAGCTTCTTTTAAACTTTTATCTTTATTCATGCATGTATGTGATGAATGAATGATAAAATATCTGCAAACCTTTGAAGATGGCACAAATTTTGTGATGCTATAGGTTTCTTGGTTAAGTGGAATCTTGTTTGAAGGAAGTTGTCCATAGCAGAACGTCCATGATCACTGTTCACAATTAGCTGTAGATCTAGGAACCTTCCCTCTTCCTTGGTCTTTCTTTTTTTTAGAAACAACCTATGTTAAGGTTCATTTCCCATTGTAAAGCCAAAACTTAAGGAAAACTTTGAAGTTTTAGATTTTTGTTCAAACCTACAACAAAGTGCACCTTAACTCCCATCTTAGAAACTTCATATTTTAAGATCCACCTCACATGCAGCTACATAATTATTCCTAGTGATTACCAAAAAAATCACATCAAACATGAACTGAGAAGTTCCATGCAAGTCAATACTTGAAACTCGAGAGACCTTGGGGTGATTTTCAGCAACTTGTTATTGGAAGTCTCCTTTCAAGAGAGGTAGTGCATTTACACACTGCCTGCATTGAGAAATTGTGCAAAAACACCCATCAACAGAACTAGTGCTAGAAAGAGGGCCTTGTGAAGCTGGATTGAATTGGATCATTCTTCCTCGAAAGATTTTAGATCGTTCTATAGTTGACACCAAACAAAGGAGAATTTCAAGAGTTACAGCCACCCACAAGGGAAAAAAAAACTAAGTGAGGAGACTCTACTTATTCCTCTTCCTCCGCCCCATCCACTTCCCTTGCACTTTCACCTCCATTCAACTCTTGTCCATCCTCCACCCAACCATACGAAATGGCTTTTCCACCCCTCATTTCTAGCAGCCAGGGAATTGCCTCTCTCCCGACCCTTCAAGTTTAGGGCATAGTCCAAATAGCCATAGCCTAGGTGTAGTCCCAGGCTACTACCTTACTATAGGTGTAGCTCCAGATTGCTATTCCTCAACAATAGTTACCACCTCAGCCTCCTGTCATGGCTTGGTTGGCAGAAAATCCCTCGACATTGCACTTTGGTGCTTACCATGACATTCTGAAGAATTCAAAGGGCTTCTGTTCAAAATTAAATCCTCACAACCCGCAAAGGACAACAAAAGAACACATCAAGATATTTGAAACAACAATTATGAGTATGTAGATCAATCATGAAGACATCGCATGCCACCTATTTCCATACTCGTTGGGTGAGGAGGCTTTTTATTGGTACATCAATTTGCTGAGAGGGTCCATTACTTCATGGGACGTCATGAAGAATTATTTCCTACAAAACTATAAGATTCCAATCAACCCTTTAGAGCTAGACTGATAGTTTATGTCCATTCGAAGGGAAGTCAATGAACCTATTGGATCCTTTAATGATCATTACCATCATGCTTTCATGAGACTTTAGGATCCATACATACACAATGATGTTGCAACCCTCCCTGTCTACTATGTGACATTAGATAATTTCACGTCAGCATTGGGAAAAAGGATGCATCTATTGCTCACTACACTAGTAACTGCTTATGGAGAGGCTATTGTTGCTAGTGCAGACTTGGGACAAAACATCTCCAGTCCACTACCTTCTTTGGGACCGGTATCTCACCCAATGCAGGTTCAAGGGATTAATCAAATGTTCGCTCATCAAACCCCTCTTATGAACTAGGTACCTTAGCTACCCATCGTCCCGCACCCAAGACAACCAATGATTTATGCACCTCCCATGCCTTCTTATTTGCAACTCCAACAACAACAAAGCTATCATCAAGCTTCCCAAAAATAATAGGTGTACTCTTAGCAATCACAAGTACCATTATAACTACCAAGACTAGAATTCCCTCCAGCACATCAGAACTAGCTAGCAGCCCTACCTATCTTCCTCCAAAATCAAGTTTCATAGCCGAGCACTGCTAAGAAAGACAAATTGGAAGATTTGACAGAAATGATAAAGAGAATGTCTATGAAGATGACACACTTAAAGAATTAGAATAATCAATTGCAAGCCTCCCAGCGTAGCCTCCAAGTGAATATTAATTGGGATAGTCAAGATAACAAGGATAGTAGGGACAACCAGGAAGTGGGCACCTCTTCTTGGAAGAATTATGATAGAGGACATAATTCAAATCAAACCTTTGAAATGAGACATTTTCAAAGGCTGAATCACAAGTGGAATACAAATCCCAATAACAGAGGTGTCCCTACTCCTCTTGATCAGCCAGCTAACAATGAAAAGACAACCATTGGAGTGTATCTTGCCAAGGAAGCCTTGCCCAGATGGTATTGAATTCACAAGACCAGTAGACACTCTAAGTTGGATTGTCCTAAATTCTAGACAACCACTAAAATATTCCAAGTGGAAGTCCAAAATGTTGTTGATAGTGCTGGTTGCAGAGATATTGTCCCATCTGAGCCTTATGACACTTCCTGTCTCATGGTCAACAAAACACCATTTCTGTAGAGTGAAAAAAATGGGATCGAGGTTGAACTTGCCCCCATTGAAGAGGCCCAAGAGGTAAGTAATGAGAAAACCTTGGCTCAACTTTTCAATTTTGTAGATAATGGTAAAGTAGATGAGGAAGAACTGCATGTACATGAAATTCACATTTTCCACCAGAGAACAACTCCTTACTTGCCTAGGAATAGGTAGGTGGGTGGACCCTTTACAACTTCTACCCCACCAAATAATTTTACTACAACGCCCGATCCGAATGCTAGCAATAATCACAGGCTTCCCCATGAGCCCACTTAGTATTTCAGCAAGGAAATGCCTCAAAATCAATCACAAAATTAGCTTCAAGGCCAACCCCAAAACTAGTCAAGTCAAAGAAAAACCCAACCTTTAACCTTTTGATTGGCTGAGCCTTTGATTCTGAGATTTAACAAATGAGTGAATATGTAGTGGAAGGGTTCAAGAAAGTTAAATTAGTTTATTTTCCTTCAAAAGACTCAAAGTCCCTATTGTAAGGCACGCCTTCTTTAGGGTACTTAATCAGACCCCATCCTCTAAAACAATACAAGAGGCATCAGCTAAAAGAGTCACCTTTGAAGAACCTAGGTAGGAACCCATGATCCAAGATAGCACAGTGAAAAGAAAGGACATTCCCTCAAATCAATTTGTAAGTAAACAACCGGAATAGGAACTAGATTAGGAAAATAGGCATATTTCCAAGGATCATCCATCTAGATAGACCAGGGATAAAACTAGTGATAAGAACAAGGTTCAAGTAGCTCAGATAGATACATCTATGGGCCTCTTCTAAGAAAAATTTGAAACTCACCCTTTCCTTACCACCATTTAGATATTCGGGAAGAATTTACACAACTTCCTACTTGATTCAGGAGTGTCTACTAATCTTATTCCCTTGGCAGTGTGCAAGGCTCTTTGGATTACTCCCACACCCTCAAGAAGGAAAGTGACCCAGCTAGATAAAACAATGATCAACATTGTGGGAGAAATGAATTGGATCCCGATGCAAATTGCTGTAGACCCAAGGATACAACAAGTCATTCATATTCAAGTGGCTGAAATGGATATGCTAAATGGATATGCTGCTATAGACCATTCTCACATGTGGCTGCCATGGAAAGGGCTGCCAAATCAAATCTGTATAGACTGCGAGCCACGTATGAAGTTCATGATCATGGAGTACAATAACCTAAATGAGGTGTTTTTTGTTGAGATGAAACTCGGAAATTACAGTCCCTTCACTTAGCAAGACAAATTTGAACCCTAAGAAGAGTGTGTTTTTGAAGTACTCTTGTTGCAATGTAGCCCTTCAACCGACTTCACTCAAATGCCTTAAAATATAGAGATGTTGGTAGAATCAAATGATAAACATGATGAGGATGAGAACTTAGGACTACTCAATGGTTTCGAGGAATTCATGGAAAACTGCACAAAGACCAACTCAGTTTGGGTGCCCGAATGCATTTCCAAGATCTCTTGCTTCCAAATTGGTGTAGAATTCACAATTATGCCCACTCTGAGTTTTATTTCCACTAGTGCCAAACAATGGTAGAGAATATCAAGGAATCAACTGTCCCTCAGAAGGAAACACCAAAAGAAGTGCCATCAGAGCCACTGACTGTTAAACACGCTAAGCTGAAACTGTCCCCAAAGGTCACAAAGGTAACCACCCAACAAAAAGGAAACAAGAGCTTAGTTGGACCTGGAGTCATAGAGCTTTCTAGGCTTTGGATGCTTCAATTTGATGGATTTAAATCAAGACAAGGATTTGGTGTCGGGTTTGAACTCATTAGGCCAATGGGTAATACCTTTCTTTTTGCCTATAGGTTGTAGTTTTATTGCACCAATAACATAGTAGAATACAAGGTGTTAGTCCATGGTCTTCTTATGGCCTTAAAGAAAAATGTCAAAGTTCTGCAAGTTTTTAGGGATTTTGAACTCGTAGTCAAACAAGTTAGAAAATTGTATTCTTGCCATGATAGAAGACTTGTAAAATATAGGAATAGGGTTTGGGACCTCTTGGAAGGTTTAGATGCATTTAATATACAAATGATCCCTCATGCTCAGAATCATATAGTCGATGCCTTGGCTCAGGCAACTAGCACTTTGCAACCCCTCTCCTTGTCTGGGCTTATTAAATTTACAATTAAGTTAACATCTAAACTGTCCATCCTAAATAATGTCACTCATTTTTAGGTCTTCAATTATGATAAGAACATCCTGTAATTCATCACGAGTTCTGATGTCTTTTCCACCCAAATAATTGATGAAACTGATTTGGAAGAGGCCTTATTGGATATAGAAGGGGTCATCAACCTAAAAACGAACATGATTCCCAGAGGCATGGTTCAACTTGAACACATATTTTATTTGGACCAGATCAGGGATCAAGATCGATAAACAAAGAAGCAAGCCATAAGCAATGAGTGTGATGCTCACAACCTTGGGACTGTTGAGATCTAAAATCTTTATTGAAGAGTGTGCATGAAGAAAAGAAGGAATCTTGATGATTTTTGAGAGTATCATGTGGCATGGAGTTATGAATCTAAAAGACTTATGACGCCTCATCATCCACACCATCCCTCTCAAAATGACGAGGCCATTCACCAATGATGTCCTAATAATCCCATAATAAAACCCATCATTACAAAGAATTTCAAAAGCTACTTTGTTAAGTTATATTCCCAATGAGGCATTCCATAGGTCACCAACTTTGTCGATTAAGGAAAGTGGGTGTCATGTGAGCCGCAAATTTAGATGAGCTTCAAGGATAACTATCTAGGTGCCTTCATTAAACGACTCTTTTGAATCGTCAGATCTAAATGATGTCCTTCTCAATAGGTACTCTGAATACCGCCAGAAGTGCCGGTGGCAAAGTATGAAGACCATAAGATATTATTCACCACTAAATTGAGGGACGCTTGTATAAATTCATACAGGCTCATCTAATGATTACTTTCAATGCCATGGATATTTCCTTCAAAGATCTGATTGAGAAGTGCATAATCATCTACATGGATGATTTAACTATGTTCTCTAAAAGGTAGAGTGATCATGTCTCAAATTTATGCAAGGTGTTTCAGAGGTGTAGGGAGTTTGGGGTTTCCCTTAACCCAAGGAGGTGCATTTTTAGTGTGACTGAGGGTAGATTGCTTGGAAATATTATTTCAAAGTAGGGATTCTCTATAGACCTTGAACATATCCAATCTTTGCTAAAGATCCCACCGTCGAGT
This sequence comes from Sequoia sempervirens, assembly GCA_007258455.2. Classification (NCBI taxonomy): domain Eukaryota; kingdom Viridiplantae; phylum Streptophyta; class Pinopsida; order Cupressales; family Cupressaceae; genus Sequoia; species Sequoia sempervirens. Next base: position 198,825 of record VDFB02379290.1, read on the forward strand.
AGTAAAATTGATTTAAAATCCCTTAGAAAAATCAACTTTGTCAGGAAATTCATCACAGGTTTTGCTGAGATTGTTAAACTACTCAATGCCATGTTAAAACAAGATTCCAAAGTTGAGTAGATTCCTGAAGCCAAATAGGATTTTGAAGAAATAAAATTGGCCATCACTTAGGCACTTGTACTAGTCATCCCAAACTATATGAAGTCATTCTACATCTATTCATTCGCTTCATAGCAATCCTATGCCAACATTCTGACTCAAAAAGATGATGAAGGAAATGAGTAGCCGATCACCTTCATGAGTGCTCCTTTGAAAAGATCTTGAATTACACTACCACAACATAGAAAAGAAAGCATATTTCCTTGTTAGGGGAGTGAATAAATTTAGGCATTATATCTTGTGCAATAAATTATTCACCATTGTCCCCGACCCAGCAGTGAAAACGTTGATCATACAAAATGAATTGGTTGAATGATGAGCTAAATGAAGCACATTTCCCCAAGAGTATGATATGGAAATATAACTAATGAGGTTGGTGAAAGGATAGGTACCAATACAATTTTTGAAGCATCAACAACGAGACACGAACTCATGATTACAACAATACCAACGAAGTGTTTCTGAGGAGAATGGTATGTGGATGTCATCGTGTTGCTAAACAAATTGTCACCACTGAGAGTCCAAAACTTCCTTTCATGACTAAGCAATAGTTACATGTTGCAAGGATCCATTTTATACAAGAAAAATCATGAAGGCATCTACTTAAGATTCTTTGGCAAGGAAGAAACAGATCAAGTCTTGGAGGAGTTTCATGAAAAATTTGGCACTGGTCATGGATTCAGGCCTTCCACTGCACATCAGCTACTAAGGGTAGGGTATTATTGGCCAACATTCTTCAAGGATGCTAATTGTCAATTTCCCTCTTGTCACACATGTCAGACTGCCCACCAAAGAAAAGAATGTTGTTGTCCCACTGCAGCCCATGCTAGAGGTGAGACTATTTGCACAATAGGGTGTTGATTTCATTGGTGTGGTAATCCCTTCATCATCTACAGGACATAGGTACATTCTTACCGCTACTGATTACTGCACTAGATGGACATAAAAAATTCTATGTAGGCAATGTAGAACTGAGTAGTCAATTTTTTTTTGGAAAGTTTCATTTTAAATCGCTTTGGTTGTCCTTATGCATTGGTGTGTGATAATTGAATTGCATTTTCTTCATTAAAATTTTCTCGTTGGTCCTTCAATTACATGATTTCCCTTAAGTTTTCATCTAATTACTACCCTCAAGGAAATGATATTTATGATCCTAGTAAAACCCTAATCCTGATAAAGAAATTTTTGTGGAATCCAAGTACAGCACTTCGACTACACTTCACCTTTAGTGGGCACTCTCATAAGGCTTCCCTTAGTGATTCCCCATTCCATCTTGTTTATGGCTTAGAGCCCATATTTCCTATCCACCTCAAGATTGCCACTCTCCAATTTATCAATGACTTTTATGAAGGGGGGAATCATAGAGAAGCTCGGTCAGCTAAGCTCTTACATTGAGAAGAAGTATGAGACAATGCAATAGAAAATTTTTCCAAACATCAGGGCATGGTTAAGAGATGGTTCAACCACCGAGCCAAAATAAAGGCCTTTAGAATTGCAGATTTAGTCTTGTATTAGGAATAGGCTAGTGAAAAGAAAGGGGGACACAACAAATTTGACAAGCTTTGGCTTGGCCCCTTTTAAATAACTAAAATTTTGGGAGATAATACTTTCTACCTAAAGAACTTAAATGGTGAGGACGTCCCATTGCTAGTCAATGGGCATCACCTGAAGCATTACTTCCAAGCCTAAGCTCCATCAAGTTCTTCCTTGTAAATATTTGTACATAGGTTAGAGTAGGTTTCCTTTGGGTTTGATTGCATTTTGCTATTTTGCATCACTTTGTTTTGCTTCTTCCCTGACTGTTTTCTTCTGAGGAGGGTGTTCTCCATCCCATTGCAGTGGTTGTGCTTATTCAAAGAATGGTTAGCTTTGCTACACATCCTTGGTGTTCTTTGGCTAAATATTCACTCTTGATTATCTGTCCCTAAAAGCTTCCTAGGAGTGGTTTCCTCATTCAGTCTCCACCATAGAACTCCACCCTTGGTTGGATATTTTTACGCACATCTTAGTTCCTACACAAAACACATGTTAATTATTTCTAGAGGACTATACAATGGCTGCTGTAATATCCTAGTAAGTGAAAAATCTTAAGTCTCCTCCAATGACCATTGTGGTCCCCAAACCCATTGTAGGCTTTAGTGCTTACATGGTTGAGCAAAAGATAAGTGAGAAAAGGAAACATTGAAAGAAATATCAAAACAAAGAAGAAGAAGAAAATTTTGAAATTAAGCGACCCTATGGGTGTCTGGATAGTAATACCAGGGCTATGGATGCCTAGTCGACAATAGATTAATATCCATGGGATCACAACGATAACTCTATCGAGGCTATGGAGGCTTGACCGACAATGTGGCAATGTCCAAGTCACTTTTGGTGTTGGATGGTTTATGTAGCTTGCTCGGTTGGATTAGCAACCACTTGTCATAGTTTTTGCGAAAGGGAATGAATTCACTGCACACACTTTTGAGATGTCCTGTAGACTGACCCAACTAAGGACCATGTTCTACTAGTTCGCTCTTGGAAAATTTCTCCTAGTCTGGGAAACTAGAGATTTTGGGTCCTGGACAAATACTTATCCTTAGAACACTTAGGAGCATTTCCCAATAGAGTTTCCATTTTTTGTGCCCTCAGCACACACACCCCATTCAGAACAGGGACCTTTTTTTTCTTTCACCTTGTCAGGGCGTTTTGTTGCTGCCTCATTTTCCATGCCCCATTTTGGTGTCTTAAATGGAAAAATGTGCCTCCAAAGTCAAATGTTAGGTTGACTATTTTTCATCCCCTCCAATTTTGCTAAATCCTAGTTCCTTGCAAGGTCTCCTTGGCAATTTTTTTCTGCTAGTGGCGTTGGGGCTTGGCGGGCCCACCTCAATGGGTTTCCCTAGCCGAGTTTCCTTTGGTGCTCACTATCTTAAATAGTGGAAGGCTTCCACCTTCCCAACCCTTAGGACCTGACTCCTTCTTTGTCACCCTATTTAACTCATAATAAAAATCAACTGCTTTTCCTCCTCTCAAGCCCCTCTCACTAGACTTCCATCCCTAGAACTTCATGTTGACTTCATCGTCTTCAATGGCCAACATGCGCCTACGCTCTATCCTTCAAACCCTAGGTTCCCTACCAACGACGATTTTCAAAATGAAATTTGAAGTGGTTGTTTGACCACATCCTTCTGGCCCCCAGACACCAGACCTCCTACCATTGTCAAAGATTTAAACCCACCAACCCTCCTATCATCCATACAACCATTAAATGGGCATACTAAATGCTAATTGGGCCATAAATATGTGTCTTGACCTATCATTTTAATATGTTAGGTTAGCTAGAGGCCTCAAGAGATTTTGAGACTCGGTGCATATCATATACATATTACCCATTACTTTTGTTTACCATTATTGGATTAAATAACTTCTTTCCTTAGGACTTAGAAATTGGTTGTTGTTCATCATCTCATCGCGATTTGTGAATTCGGTCAAAGATGAACAAAATGGGCTAAACATGCTTCAATTTTCTAAAATATGACAACACCTAAAAATCCCATATGCCCAAAGTCTAGAAAAACCTCCAACACATATTTTAAGATCAATCCAAAACTGAAACTCGCCACTATCATTCTTTTCAAAGGGAATTCATGGCCTCTAGGCCTACGCCAACTCATTTTCATCAAAAATTAGCAAATGGACAACAATCTTACCAAATGGCAGGACTGCCTCCCAAGCCTGCGACCCCGGACCTCCGTCGGCACATTGTCGTCAGACTTAAAACTTGACAAACTTGAAGTACTACCTCCATTCTGGCTTCCTGGGACCACTCCCATGGGACTCTATCCCTGTGACTTTGCGATGTTGCTGTCATTCTCAAATTTATTTTCTTCCCTATCCGCCTGCACCATGGGGCCCACTTTTCCTTTTTTGGTTTAGGATTAAATGCATAAATTCACTATTCTGTCTCTCCCTAATGCAGTCCATGGGTTTTATCCTTGGACCTCCATATCTTTCTGTTGAATAGTCTGAAGTGTCTTCCACCTTCCAATTGACCCTCAATTTGCTAGCAGAAGCAAGTAAAGCGAACTTTAGTGTCCTTACTATGGGCTCCTTCCTTTAGGTCCATCACATTTGACCTCAAGGAAAAGGTTCATCTTTAAAACCTTTGGGATACCCTACGAATTGGTGAAACTTGAGAAAACTAGCGTAGCTCAGTATACAGTCTGGTCTGCAAGCTGGATTTCCGCCTGGGTGCACATCGATCGTTGTTCTAAATAGTGAAAAGCGGTAACTTCCCACCCTTTGGTAACATATTGATTAAAGAGCGGTGGCCGTCTTTAACCCATGTCAAAATTCTAAATTTTGACCTGAAACTCTGTTCCTTTTGAGTCATTTCCAAATGGTGACCTTGACAACTACGGCCTTATGTCTTGGGCACCCAAAGTGATCCAAATGACTGGAGTTGCAAAGCAATCTCGACCCATTGCTCAAATTCAGCCTTCTCTACGGTATCCTTAAACCATTAATTAATTTGGGAGAAATCCCATGGATTTCCTACTACATTCTCCTTTAAAACAATATTGCAAAATTCTACCCTCTTGGCCTGTTGTCAAAATCTCAGTAAATAATACAATGACAAGTAAGTTTGATTTCATGAATGACATATCTAATTGAATTCCCTCTATAAGTTTCAACTAATTTCATGGTTCATGATCAGTTATTATCATTGTACCCTTGCTTGTGGATATATGAATGGTCTGGGGTATGAATAAGCCTAAAAAGGAAAATGGAAAAAGAAATATAACAGTGATTATTTCCGCGAAATTTCATGAATATAAAGATATCCAATTTCATCAACTCTATCTAGTGTATATTGTGGCTGATGGGCATCACAGTTAATTTGTGGCACTTGATGAGGAATCGGGTCTTGCACTGAAGGTCTATGATAGATATCCCCAACTCTAATTCAGGAACATCAAGAAAGAGTATTGCAGGGTGAATGATGCCTTCATTGGCCACATCATTAGATTTCTTGGAGGGGATTTTGAAAGGAGGGTCTCCCATAGTGCTTGGGTTTTCTTCAAGTAATACATCTTCTTATTCATACAATACCCAAAGTTCACATATATTTGTGCCCAAGGTTTCATAGAGAGGCCGAATAAGTTGTCCTGGTACTCTAATGATCAGATCATACTGTTAGAGCTCTCTTGGAAGTTGCAACATGTGCATTCAATCCTCGACAATAGACATTTGGTAGGGATCCCTTATCCCTTAACCTTTGGCCAAGGGATGTACAAATTACAAACCTCCCAGTGTGCTGTGAATTCTAAGAAGCAATTGGCAAAGTATCATTTTTGCTTACACACTACTCGCCTGTAGATGGACCCATATGGAAATGTAAGGAAAGCACTAGGAAAAGGGTATGCCCATTTGCATCATGTCGAGGACTCCAAGATAGGTTCCCAGGATGACAAGGAGGTTTGTGCAAGGCACTACATGCAAGTGACTGCATACTTTGTAAAGGGAGTACAATTGCTTCTTGTACCTAATCAATGTGAAGAGGATGAAAGCACCATCATGGACCACAGGTACAATGCAGTCGCTAACTTTTTGCTCCCTGCAATAGATTGGGATAAGTAGGAGTTCGATGACCTTGGCATTATAACTAAGCCAATTCAGGCTAGTACCAAAGAATGGGTTGATGGACAAGTAGTCTGATTAAAGCAACAAGGGGTTTTCCTAATGTATGAAGGGCTTAAGAGTGAGCCTAGTGCTATAGATGACATTTTTTCCACAACTTCAACAAGAGGGACATCCAAATTTCCTCCGCTCACAAGATCAAAGAAGAGGAAAGGGATTGAAGTGGAGTAGTCGCTAGATCCAAAGGTTTATTCTAGGAAAGATTCAGGAGTTTCACCCTCTAAGAATCCCAAATAGATGGGAAGTGTTACGGAGTAGTGAAAAATTCAAGAGGATGAGGAAGGGAAAATAAATTAGCCAAAACCTCCTCCAGATCTCCCTATTTTTTCCACCCTTCCATCTATTTCTTAGGCCATGGTTGCCACATCCTCACTTGCGGTGGACATCTCATTCCATCTTGCTTCCTCTCTGCCAACTAGGCCCTTAATAATGGTTGAATCCTCTTTTGCTACAACTTCTCCACTTTTCTCCACCTCCATGTTGCCCACTACATCACTTTCATTGGTAGCAGTGACAATGCCAATGCGCACACTTAGATTGCCAGAGGCTTTCTGATGGCATACACAAAATGTCCCCTCTAAGATTTCCCAAATCTTTTTGAATCCCACCATCCAAGTTGCCTTAGTGTAGGTCCTCACTAGTGCTTCACCCTCACAACCTCCAATGGGAGCACTAGTAATGGAGGCCATGATGCTAATCTCAGAAGAATGGGAAAAGCAGGAGATGGAGACTTCAAAGGAAATGGATGAAGAAGTCGATGAGTACCATGAACACCTAGAGTATGAACATCGACAAATTGACAGGGTGGTCTATGAAGAAGATGAAACAGAGTCTTCCAAAACTAGAGATGAAGAGGAGGGTACAAGTGGTAGAACTATTGTACAAACCTTCGATGATGATTTCAAGGAGGAAATGGCCCAAAAATTTTGGGATAACATAGATGAAGTAGAAAGGTCATCTCACAAAGAGGAAAGGAAAGAAGAGGATAAGGAAACATAAAATGTAGAGCTCCCTATAGGTGAATAGTAGGAGAATGTATCACCTCCTTATAGAGAAGAAGAAAATGTAGAAGAAGATGAACTTGAGAGTGAGCTTCTAGCTGACAAAAGTCTCAAAATTGAGCAGCCCAAGGAGCATGAGCATAAGGGTGAACAAGAGGAGGAAAAAAAAGGGAAGTATGCTAAGAAAGAAGAAAGTCCTTGAGATAAATTTCCTACTAAGCCTCCCATCAAGCACCTTGTGTTCATCCAACACTCTGATGAGGAAGAGGGAGAAGACACTAAAATGGAAGAAAGGGTTCCCAGAGGAAAACAAATAGATATCCAAACAAAGGAGGGCGAGGGTGATTGAGAATTTCCCAAGAGAAAATCTGCTATACCTGAATGGCTAGAGAGGAAACATGAAAAGAAAACTCCTACCCCAAATTATTCAAGAGAAAGACTAGAGGCTATCTTATCCCGATCACAGATAACAACCAAAAAAGAGAAGAAGCCCAAAATGAGATCCAAGGTAACGATGGACACTTCTCGATCCTTAACTATGCAAATAGCAATGCCAGTGGTGGGAAAAGAAGGGGTAAGCTATAATATCTCTACCATTGACATAGGAAAAACTAGTAGAGAGAAGAAGCTGTAGCACCTTGAGGAATATGTTGCCATAGTAGTGCATTTGATACAACAAGATAAAGTATCAAAGGACAAGCTTAGTGTACAGGTAGCTGATCTAATAGCTTGCATCAAGCAATGGTTCTCAACTGAAGAAATTCCTACCACATCCACAACTCCCCCACAATTGTTGTCCAAGGAAAAGATTGATAAGTTAGAAAAGAGAAATAATTTTGACAAAACAATAGAAATTTGGTTCTGATGGGTTCTCTACATTAGAAATATGGGTATTAGCTAGGTTGTTTGAATAGCCAACAAGTTCTTGGGCTTACAGTAATCTTTGGAAATCATGAAGAAAATTCACACTGACTTCCTTGTAACATACGAGTCAACCTATCCAAAGATCGAGCCTATCCTCAAGTTGCCAAGCGTGACATGGGAAAGGGAGCTCGTGCTCAAAAGGGACGATCACAGGCTCATGGATGTTTGGAGATGGGACTTTGAGAATAGAAACAAAAGATTGGAGCAGGTGATTAACAAATTATATTTGGATATTGAGTGGGTCAAAGAGATTAGGATGGATTACATCTGATATTTGAAGCTAATGACAGGCTATGAGATTCTCATCATACAAATGGACCTAGATAAAGTAAGGCCTCATTTTGAAAAAAAGATGGAGGATGGGATGTCAGATGAGATAACCACAAATTTCATGAGTTTTGTTGCTCGAGCCTTCACCTATATAGAGCTATTCTGGGATGATACTGGTAGGTATGATGAAGACTTGAAAAGGCTTGAGGACAACTCCAAGGAGTGGAGTTCTCAAGTGTTGAGGTCTGAAATCATAGAGGTCAAAAAAATACAACAGGTAATTTTGAAGTGCATGGAGTATGCAACTTTGGAGAAATGGGAAGGAAACCCTATTATTAGTGAAGAGATTTTAAAGTAATAGCTACAACAAAAGAGCAATCAGGAAAAGGACAAAATGCTACAGTGCTCTCACTAGAGGACAAAATAGGGATGAAGACAAAGTTGTATTTTAAATTGTAATATATTAGGGGGTAGGTAGAAACCTAGTTTGTAGTAAATATTGGCCATTTATTCTACTTTTTGGGCACTATAAATGGGGGTCTTCTCTAATTTTCAAGAGAGAGTTGAGTTGTTGTAAAGACATGCTAGAAAAATTTATAATGAAAATGCATTGACTTGGTGCATTTTTTTAGTTCTTCAAATGTTTCATGATTCAATCTCCCATTGTTAGATGGTTTAATTAGATTTACACTATTGTTCTAGTTAACTTTAAATTGCTTAGATAGATCTAGTATGTTGTTCACATTTGTAGTTTTTTGTTGTTGATGCTAGTCCCTTTTTTGTTGTTGCTGCTGGTAAATAGTAAAAGATCAGTCTAATTTGAAACAAAGAACTTTATCTTGTTAGCCTGTGTGGTAGATAGATGATAAATATTCACGAGATGTTTGAAGATGACACATATTTCATGATACTGTAGGTTTCTTGGTTAAGTGGAATCTCTTTTAAAGGAAGTTGTCCATAGTAGAACCTCCATGATCATTATTCACATTTAGTT
>VDFB02379291.1:0-20040 GCA_007258455.2 Sequoia sempervirens
GCAGCCATAGTTCTAGCTTTTTGTTGCCCATAACACTCCTAGTGTGAAACCTTCATTGGAAGGAACTACAGGGAATAGAGAATTGCAACATGAGGCAAAGTTGGCATGTGCAAGATTTTGGTACTACAATAATATTCCGTTGTTGCTTCTAGTCCTTATTGGGAATAATTGGTCAATTCATTGACCGTGACAGGTAAGGGGTTCAAGGCCCCAAATCGTCATGGGCTGAGTGGGTCATTATTGCAAGATGAGGTCCAAAACACACACCAACTAATAGAAGAACAAAGGAAAATTTGGGAAAGGATAGGCTACACCATTTTATTTGATGGGTGGACGGATGGCAAAAATAGGACACTCATTAACTTTTTAGTGGCTTTAGGGGGACAACTAGTGTTTTTAAAACCAGTTGATGCCTCCAATGAAATAAAACAATGCAGAGACCTTTGCAACATGTTGGATGAGGTGGGGATGGAAGTGGGAGTGCAAAATGTCATTCAAGTTGTGACTAACAATGCAACTACATATGTGGCAACAAATAGACTTCTAGAGGTGAGGCACCCAACATTATTTTGGAGTCCTTGTGCTCCCCATTGTCTTGACCTACTCGTTGAGGGCATAGGGAAACTAAGTTGGGTTAGAATGTGGTTAAAGATGGAAGGAATATCATAAAGTACATCTACATACACACATAAGTCCTAAATCTTATGAGAGAACACAATGATGTAAGGATCTCGTGCAATCAGGAAACACACACTTTGCTATTAATTTCCTCACCTTGCAGAGTATAATAGCTACAATGTCCAACCTTAAAGCGCATGTTTGTGAGTGAAAGATGGTTGGGGACTCCTTATTGTAGGAAGGCTGAAGCAAAGGTGGTCATGAAGACCATTTTTATGATAGATTTGGCAAAGTCATGGAGGAGATCATCAATGTAAGTTTTCAAATTTCAATTGATGATGCATTTCTTTATTTTCTAATATTACAATTTGCTGATTTTGTTAAATTTTGATGTTTAGGTGTCAGAACTATTGGTTAAGGTTTTACAATTGATGGATGGGGATCAAAACCCATGGGGTATCTATATGAGGCCATGGATAAGGCCAAAGAAGCGATTCATCATTTGTAGGAGTTAAACAAGACCAAATATGAACCCATATGGCGCATAAGTGATCGGAGATGGAACCAACAACCCCACCAACATATTCGTGTTGTTGCTTACTATTTGAACCCAAAGTTTTATTTCTCCCCTACTTTCAAAGTAGATGCAGAGATTATTCTTGGCCTCAACAAATGTATTGAGAGAATGGTTGATGATGAGAACCTTTGAGACCTCATACTTGATGAGATATAGAGTTATAAGAAGACCGAGGGGGCAATGTTTTCTTCAAATTTTTGCATGTGTAGGAGAGACACTTTGCAACCAGGTGAAAAAACACGTGTTTAATTTTATTTTACTATTTATTTTTAGTTGTTAAGTTTATTAAAATTCTTAGTAAGTTATAAATGAAATTGTTGTCCTTGCAGATTTGTGGTGGGAAGATTATGGTGCCATAATGCTTAATCTTCAAAAGCTTTCCATTCAAATTTTATCTCAGCTCTATAGTGCTTCTAATTGTGAGCACAATTGGAGTGTTTTTGAGGCCAGGCACACAAAGAAGTGCAATAGGTTGACTCAAAAGCACTTGAATGACCTTGTCTATGTGCAATACAACCTTTGGTTACATGTAAATAAGGTACAAGGGTAGGGTTCACAAGAAGCACTTGACCTTGCTAACAATGATCCATATTTAAATTGGATTGTTGAGCCTAATGATATTAATGTGGATTCATTGTTAACTGATGATGAGTTAGCTGATTTTGAGAGGGAAGCAGCTGAATGGGAAGTAGAAGTGGCAGCATATGAGGAGGCAAAAGGCAAGGTTGGTCAACCACAGGGTTACACGGGGATGCGTCCCCTGGCCCAAAACCCATTATCCCCGTCCCCTATCGTCCTCAGGACGGGGGGACACAAAGGGGACGTCCCATTGCCGTCCTCGAAACAGCCCAATCAGTAGGAAACACCAAGAAACATCCCCGGCCATTTGGGGACGCTTCCCTGTCCCCAGTACAAATGGGAGATGTTTGTAATGTCCCTTGTCCCAATTTGCTCTAGCCCTCGCTTATTTTTCGCCAATTAGGGTTAGGATTTCAAATCCCCACTACAATACCTCCTTTAATGAAGTGATTCAGGATTGGAACCTGCATACATGACACATAATCCAACATACACACACATATATTGTTAGCATTAACATCATGGCATCCTATACAAATATAATCATTATTTACAAGAAGACACTTTGCCTACTGGAGGAAGCTAGCGGAGCTTATAAGCGGTCTGGTTCTACCACCTCTCCAAGGCTGCAACAGATCTTAAGTGGGACCCTAAGCTGACCACCCCTCCATGGCCCATTCCTTTCTTGGTCCAGGAGGACTTGAGTGGAACTTCTACTCATCCATCGCCCCTCCGGGTCTTTGGGTCAAGCGGATCTTAAGCGGACTCTTCCACTCATCCATGGCCTGTCCCCCCTTTCAAATAGGGCAGATCCTAAGTGAAGCCTATAGGCTGTACCACTTTTCTTAGGCCCTTCCTCCAAGCAGGTTTTCAAACATTCAAACAATCTTTAGGCAATCAGCATATACTAATATATACCCTTATTTCTTCAATTCAACATCCAAACCTCTGTTAATGACCATACTATGGAGATCATTTTTCTATTAGAGTGACATTGTGGCATTAGTTGATTTGTACACAGTTAGACTTTATCCTTAATCATTAATATACAATATATGCTGTTATATTATGGCTACGTGTAAAGAGCAGTATTTTAGACAATATTACTTATAGAATCACTTTGAAGCATTAAATAATAATTGCAAATAGATGTTAGAGTAGGCTCAAAAAATAATAACTAAACTATATATGAACATGTCTATGTATTCAATAAATGCATATAGAAGGGGTGAATCAACACATTTATGCAACCGGTAAATAATAAAGACATTGGTTTCAGTCCGTTGCCACATCGAATAATCACTCAATGCAAGTATATCAGAATGCTAGTATTAAGAATATTGCCACTATATTAGTTCGTTCTTATAAAGAGCAATCAACCTAGGCAATCATATCTATTGGCTACTATATGGAGTAAATGTTCAAAGCAAAACACAACAGAGCGTTTGCTAAGAGGGAGTTAGTCTTATAAAGCATATCATATTGTTTTTGTTAATGATATAGCAGCTTCGGTAGTTCCTTCCAGCTCAGCTCTTTCGTGGAAACATAAATTAAATGATAGCCGTTGGCTATTTAATTTATAGTTATTGTTTTGTATTGCCTTCATATAGTATGGCCGACATGAGAAGATTCGAATTCATTTATTAGAAGACATTTAATATATTTCAAGGCCGACTTTCATTAAGAAGATAAGCGATTTCTTAAGAGGCCGACATGAAGGAATTGTCTCTCCCATTCATTTGTATATATACACCTTGTTTTTGTCCATTGTAATCATCGAATGGAGTTCGATTATTCACATCAGTTTTGTATCATAGAGTGCGAATATATCAGATGATAAAGTGCGAACAGATCAGATGATCAAAGGGTGAATATATCACACAGTGCAGTGCGATCATATCAAAGAGCGAACATCTCACAGAGTAAAGTTCAACAGGCACGAATCTGTATTCTGTATCTGCTAGATGCGAACTTCTGTAGGTATATGCTCTGTCAAGTGTGAGTTCCTCTCAGCACCTCAATATCAGATTGCGAATTGATTTAGGATAGATTGTGAACTCTTATACTGCCAGAATTTGAAGTGCCAAGTTTGATATTTGCTAATGCGAACTTCTGTGCTGAATATCGGTCTTGAGTTAGACCTAATTGTAAAGTGATCTGTTGTCATTGTTTATATATATAAGAGGCAAGATTTTTAAAAGGTACAAGAGCAGATGTGATCTTTTATAAAGAGGTGTACAACCATTGAACAACATACATATTTGATATCCAAATCATAGTTGTAATGAGTTGTTGTGTAAGTAAGTAGTCTAAATCTGAAGTCCCATCTTCTTGTGTGGCCTAAGTGTGAGATCATTCATCACCAAGGCAGATTGGAGGATTGGGATAGTGCAAGTCAGATTGAAGGCATCATCTTGCAACCATCAAGTCAAGGTTGGTGCCTTGCATTAGGGGTTGGTGCTCCTTGTAGGTTGGTGCCTACTAAACAGTTATAGAGGTTTGGGTGTCCCTTGTAGGTTGTAGCCTACTAAATCATCTCACTTCTAAATCAAGTAGGTTGGTGCCTACTTCCATTTGAAAAAAAATATATTTATTATTTCAATAAAGTTGTATCAACAATTGGTTTATATCATTAAGTTGATGTTGATGAAAGTTTAAGTTTGTGTAGAAAGTTAAAAGGTGAAAAAATTGGTTTAGATTTACTGATTCACCACCACCCCCCCCTCTCAGTAAATCTTTTGTGCTCTTCAAGCCCATCATACTTGAGTATGATACACTTTATTGACATGGACAAGCCATGCTTGGAGGAGATTTATGATGGCATCAACTCAATGCTTGAGGAGATGAAATCCATCATAAATGCAAAAGAGCAAGATCCTAAAGAAACCTTCTTCAAAGACGTCCAATCAATTTGTGTTCAGCGGTGGAACAAAATGACCACCCCACTCCATCTTGCCTTCGTTTGACTCCCAAATATTATAGTCAAGAGATCCTTGCTATACCAAATAGAGTGCCACCATACCAAGATGCAGAAGCCAGCGACGGGTTAGGAAAGCTCTTGCTAAACTCTTCACTGATTCTAATATGGAAGATGCAGTTACAACTGAATTTGCTGATTTTGTTGCCTCTCGTGGTCAAAGTGCTTTTGTTCTCTGTGACAAGTATAGGAAGGATGCTCACTCTTCGTGGTACCTCAATGGCCACAAGATGCCACACCTCCAAGTTCTTGCAATAAAAGTTTTATCTCAAGTAAGTTTTGAATTTTTACCACTCTAAATTTAGTTTTAACTTTTAAGTTTTATCATTTAAAATTAAAATGCGTTATTTTCAAATTTGATGTTTGATTTACAAAAAATTTAATTTAACAACTCTAACGAGAGCTCCCTTTGCTTCAATAGGTTGCTAGTTCTTCTTCAGCTGAGCAGAATTGGAGTACATGCTCCTTCATCCACTCAATGAAGTGCAATCGATTGCTATGAAGCAAAGAAGAGGAGCTAGTTTTTGTTCATTCCAACTTGCGCCTTCTTACTCACAAAAATGATGAGTACAAGGAAGGGGCAACAAAGATTTGGGATGTAGAACCGGAGCGAGCTGACTTGGATCTTTCTTTCGTTGCAGTTGTACAATCTTCAGTTTTTGAGGAGACAAGTAGTCAGCACACTTTTAGTGCAAATGCCAATGGGGTTCCATCATCTAATGTTAAAGTTGATGATGGTCTTGGTCTTGATGATGACCCATATGATGCAGATTAGTGAATTGGTTACTATTTGTATTATTTAAATGTTAAACAATGATTATATATCGTGACATTCAAGTTTCATCCTTTTGATATTGAAAATTGAATTTAAATTAGTATATTGTGTTTCAAAAATTGAAATTTGTCATGGTTTTGTTTAACATATGCATTGGTATATAACATTCTAAACTTAATTTTGTTTTTAGGTTGTATATATATATATTTGTATGGACATACCCAAAATGTACCCAACCCTGTCCCCCCCCAAAAAAAAAAAAAATCTGCCATACCCACATATCGTACCCACATATCCGTGCCTGTACCCATACTCGATTCGGCAACTTAGAGTTAAACCAATCAACTTCACCATAGATTCAGGTTTATTTGTGGCCAATTGTGCCTTAGTTCCATAGTTACCAAGAGACGCGTCTCCAATACTTGAGACATCTCCTAAGATGCCTCCAACAGCACTAAGACATGAACGAAGACTCTCGACATCTCCTAAAGTCTCCTGCTCAGGAAAGAGTCATCTCCCACTATCTCTTGCACGTCTCCCATCACATAAAAGCTAATAACACATGAAAACATTGAAAAGTAATGAAAAAAAACACATTTTAAACATAGGTTTTCTCGTGCTCCAACTGAAAATGCAAGTATCATGATTTGTAGATGATAGATTACTGTTTTTTGTTTGCGTATCAACCTATCAAGCTATCAAAATTTCTGAATTTCATTATGTAATCAAATATTAAATATCAAATGTGTAATGTCAAATGTGAACTATGATTATGAAGTATGAACTCTTTGACTTTTTGACACAATGGCATTTGAGTATTTAAAGTTAATGTTCATCGTTAAACTTTTACTACTGCTCTTGTTTTGAAAGTTCAATGTCATGATATTTTCTATAAATTTTTATTTTTATTTTTATTTAAATTAAAAAAAAAGATGGCGTCTCTCCAAGTACCCCTATCTCCTATTTTCAAAAAAAAGTCATACTAGTATCGATACCAGTCTCCCGTACCAGCACCAGTACTAGTCTCCTAGCAACTATGCTTAATTCTAAACTTTCACAAGAGAATTCTCCTAGGTCATCTAGATGGCAAGAAAAATTGCAATCTATCAGCATTTTTGAGTTGGTATTACTCAAAGTTTGAAAACTCAAACTCGGGGCAGACTCAGCAGCCCAAAAATAGGGGTTGGACTCGAGACTCGGCATGGACTCGGCAAAAATCTCGACTAGAACTCAACAAAGAAAAAAAACCGTAGATTTACAAAAAACAAAAAAAAGTTAATGCAGTTAGAGAACATAAGAGCCTAATTTGATTATCAATTTCTCATAATTCAAATATTACACATGTTATATGATCTTCAAACACTCAACATTTGAAATTTCATCATTCAAACTCATAGTTTCAAATTTTCAAATGAAAAAAACAAACAAAAAACAAGTTATAAACATTCATACTCATTGTTTCCAGGCGATGCTAAGAGTCCTAAGTTGGGACTCGGGAGTCCGACTCTAGAGCTCGCGCGAGTCACTTGCCAAGACTCGAGAGTCCTAGCCTGTACTCTCCAAGACTCGGCTCAGGAGTCCTTGGCGAGTCGACTCAGCAAGCCCTAGGACTCACGAGTCCCAAGAGTCTTTTCCAAGACTCGCAAAGTCCTCAAACTATGGTATTACCGTTCATGTCTATTTCCCAAGAATTGTTTTTTATTTCTTTCCTCATCAAGCTGGACTGAATGTAAACTTTTTATCTTACTTTAATTAATAATCAGTTTTTCAGTGAAAAAGCAATACAGGTTAACTTTGGATACTATTAGGAATTAGTGTTCACATAGGTTAGAAATATTGCATTATTATTACTTAGGTTTGTTAATATGTTTTATGATAAAAGTGAGTTATAAAAAAAACTCACGTACCTATTCTAGGTGTTAGTTGGGATTTTATTATGAGTTGTTAAAACAACTCATATATTTGGAGAGTTGTTTCCTGTAAAATAGGATCTTAAAAATCCTATATATTTGTATTGAACGGGAAGTGAAATATTGAAAAGAATATTATTTTGTGTGTAAATTTCTCTGATTTCCAACATAGTATCAGAGCAGGTCTGGGCATAACTCTCTCACGAGAGGGCCTAGAAAAATGAGAGAACCTTGAGACTTAACACTTTGTAGATTATAATTAGTGTAAGACAGTAGATAGGTTGCTGTTTTAGGAATGTTTATTTATCCATCATTAGAGTGTCAATTGCTCAATCTACAGATACACAGTATCATAACAAAAGGAGAGTTTTATGTGACCTGCACACTTAAGTCTATGTTTTATATTTGGCAGCTCATTTTAATTGGGTGGTCACTAGCCTGAGCCTCTTTTATGTTGGTGCAGCCTGAGTTTGGCAGTGATATTGGTGGCATCATTCACTTTCGAGTTAGCTTATTTCTGCCCAGGGGTTCATGAAAATCAGTTTGGCAAATCTGATTTGCCAGTGCATGCCATATTTAGCCCGCAATTTATCTGTAGATGGTGATTGTTTGTGCCTGATTTGTGTTTCTTGATCAGTGTTCCTTTATCAGCCTTTCCTACAATATTCACATGATAATAAAAGATTTACATTTGAGAATCTTCCTAGAGCAACAGTTCAATATTATTGGTTGTGCTTTGATCGAAGGGTCAGCTTGGTGTATCTCCTCACCTGAACCTTGGATCTCGCAGGCTCTGAGATCCATTTCCTTATTGTGGTCCACAGTCACTCATTTGCAATCTGTTTTGGTGTGGGCCCGCATTGACTGTCATGGAGACAACTTATGCTTCAACTAGCGCAACATAAGAGTGAAGGGATTCCGTTGGCATGAAAGGAGGGAGAACTGTGTTAGCTGATCAACACGTGACCATTCATTGGAGCCTTCTTATGTGGAGATAATGATATCCAAGAAGTCTCTTCTACGCAAGTCGATTTCTTCTTCCCATTTGATATTGGTGTAAGAATTAATTGTGGATGGTGGATTTCATGCCGGTTACATGGCTTGATCAAGAGTCGATTGGTGGATCGATCCCTTTAGAGGAAGAATTCTTTTATTTGTGTCAACAGTTTGGTTTGCACAATAACCTCATTTGACCGTAGATTCATTTTTCTATGAGCAAAGTGGATCTGGTGGTGTCTACAAAGAACGATGTAATGAAAAAGTTGAAGTTTATTGTGTATGGCCAAGTGGGAATTGGGAAGTAATTAGGAAGTTCACATTTTTAGTATTTTAATAATGTGTCAAGGTTAAGTTACCTTATTTTATTTAGAATAGTGTTTATTTTATGGAGCAGTAATTGTAATGTCAAAATATAAAATTATATTTAAAAAAGTGTCAATTGTATTTGGAGTGCATGATCGGTTGTACTCGACACTCCCATGGTATGCAGATGACAAGTTCATATCAAGGAGGGACAATCTCAAATTGGACGCATTATCGTTTGTATGCGACGTCCATCTTGTGGGGGGGAGAATATGTACTTTTCTCACAATTGACAATATGAGCCTCAAAAGACAAATTTGCTAAGTAGCAAACTAATTAGAGGTTGGAGGCACCGGAGGTTGGAGGACAATTAGCGTCCTCTCGTCAGTCACCAACGACGGGGCCGCTCATCAGCATTGGTGGCATTTCATTTTCTATATTTTTTCAGTGTTACAGGTTGTGTGGATAAGTGGAATTTCACATTGTGGGGGGGGATAATACACAATGTTTCATTCCCAGTTTGTGATATGTATGGTGATTTCTATGTAACTTCCCTAATGTACAAGCATAGTGGCGAACAAAAGCACTAGTGTAATGCAGTTCATGGATCTTGAAAGGGTTTGTGGGAGGTTCCAGAAAACCACACAAGGTGGACAGATGGTGGAGGTTTCTGTTCACATCAAGGTTTGTGGTAAGCCTGTTTAAAACCATGGAAGGAGAGAGCCTTTCTTTGGATCAAGGTCATGAGCTAGTTGGACATGTCAAAAGGATGAGCATACTGCAGATGAAGGGTGTGAGTTTGTACCATTTTCACACTAAGGGGGGGGATGTTAGAAATTAGTGTTCACATAGGTTAGAAATATTGCATTATTATTACTTAGGTTTGTTAATATGTTTTATGATAAAAGTGAGTTATAACAAAAACTCACCTAGCTATTCTAGGTGTTAGTTGGGATTGTATTATGAGTTAACAACTCATATATTTGGAGAGTTGCTTCCTGTAAAATAGGATATTAAAAATCCTATAAATTTGTATTGAACAGGAAGTGAAATATTGAAAAGAATATTATTTTGTGTGTAAATTTCTCTGATTTCCAACAGATCCAAGATATTCTTGCATACACACAATGTACAAGACAGAAAATATGGAGGAATAAATTTGCAATCCTTAGGTGGGGAAAATAAATAGGATACCTGTGTGTAAGAGAATGAAACCAGCCTAGAATTCCCAAGCCAGCGTAGTCCTCGGATAGCACTGTTGTGTACAGAAAATGATGTTGCAACAGCAGTGGCCGCCACATCAATTACCTCTATACAACCACCCTGAGTAGCCAAAGCAACCAATGGAACAGCAACTGCCTGACCATTGCCGCCTCCTTTTAATTGCAAAAAATTTTATGTTTTTAAAACACATCTCTTTGTTAGGATATTGATATTGAAGAGACAATTTTGACAATAAATTGTAAAGCCACTTAATATTCCACTGTCAAATGTAAAAAATATGTAAATCATGAGTGTTAAGGTAACTCACCCGTCAAAGTAGCAGTCAAGGAAGGTGCTGGTACTGCCACTGTAGTTATAGTAGAGGAAATAAGATGGAGCTGGCCAGTCAATTTAAGCTGATCGAAAAGAAAAAAGAAAAGAAAATTGGGGATAAGATAATTAGATAGATGGATTTCTCAAATTTTCTTTCTACACAAACATGCTTGTGCCTTTTAAAAAGTATCCTCTTAGATTCTAATGTTTTCATAAACATATGTACAGTTAGATGCAATTTCCAAAGCTACAGATAACCAAAAAAAATCTTAGGGAAACAAATATAATTATACAAGTGAGAGAAAATACATGAAAGGATCTGCAAATATTTATCAGACTGGTTACATATAATAATTAATAGACAGTGGCAACGAAATACAACCCCTTAGCATAAGCAATCTTACAAACTTTTAAAAATCCCCTAAAACAAACAAAAAAAATACCTTAATATGTTTCCATATATATGCTTGCATACATACACAGATTGGTATATTAATATACACAAATTGTTACATTAATATGCGCACACACACACACACACACACAAAGAACTGCACCAGTTATTAACTATCTTGCCATAATTACATGGTACTCTTGCCATCCAATACATTAAATGAGAACTACTTCATGATTTTTGACAATAAAGAATACATTCTCAAAGTAGGTTTCAAGATTACTATATGTATATGAATCTCAGAATAAAGATTTTCCATCAGAGGATAATAGGTCACATTTGAAGAGTAAGCAATGAAACTAATGAAACTAATTAATCCTACCCACAACATCTTTTTCTTGGACCATTATTAGTCAACAGGAAAAACATATATTGCTATACAAATTATGATTCAAGTTGAAGTCACCAGAGAACTCTGATTTTGACTCCAATGAAGTATGTAATAATTAAAACAAACAAAACCTACTTACACGTTACATTGTCCGTTAACAAAGACTAATGAAACTAATTGATCTTAACGTTGGTTATCACTGAAAGCTATAGACATTTACCTCAGTTACACCAAATTCTAATTCATCAAAACAAGTTCATTTATCCCAAAACTTAACTTTGCCTTTTTTCACGAGATGTATATCTACTCCTCGCTTCAACCATTCCAATGAATATGGATGAGGGTGAGCATATGCCTGAAATCCAAGCTTCTCAACCAACTATTGGGAAGTCAGTTTTGCTTGAGAATAAACAATAAAATAGTGTATCTAGTTTTATCCTTTTTATTTGGATTTTGTTATGAAAGAGCTTCCCTGGTCCTTACTTAGCTTGAGTGCTCTTATTAAAGCATACCTCCTGCTTTACTGAAGTACCATTTATTCTTTCATTCACATCTAAAGTGCTCCCAATGTTTCTACCGACTACCATAGATGTAAGGGCTTAGTTCCACTGACCTTTCTTCTTGGACTGGTGATACAATTTCCAGCACTCTGTATCAAAGTGTGTATTTATATCAAAATGATTACAATGTTTCTTAGAATATTTGCAAATAGTAGCGGTGACTTTCTTAAATTTCCCACTACTCTTCCTCTTGCTTGAGGCTACAACTTGTTGATTTAAAGATTTTCCAAGTCCATTCTTCCTATCCATCTTGATGTAACAGACTTGGGCATATTTTTTATCTGTGATATTGGGCTTAGTCATGAGGGCTTGGCTTCTTATGTTGCTGAAAAGGCATCCAAGGTACTTAACAGCAACCACACAATCTTGAGTATCCAATCTCATTTGTATTGCTTGCCTCTTGAATAGGGTATAATTATTTTTGGATTATGAGTGTTTTAGATTTAGTAGCTGGTTATTTTAAGACAGTAGTATCAAATATTTTATATTGGTAGGATTTAATATTTGCTTAATTTTGAATATTTTTTTGATAATAAAGTTCATTGAGGCCATTGTTTTAATTGTTAATGCAGATTATATATATTTGGTTTATTTAAGTGATGTTAACGTTTGTAAATTGATTGCTATCACTGATCATGTTCTTTTATATAAAATATTATGTTTATACCTAATGATACAATACAATCATACCCTTTTCTCTTGTCAATTTAGATTCAAGGTGCACAACACAAACAAGAGAAAGAACATGCTGGAGGACACAATTCAATGAAAGGCAATGGAAGGGCAATGGAGAAAATATGAAACTTACCACACAAAGATACATATATTCATTCCTAGTTTATAATGACCTGTTGTTTGCTTGTGGATTAACTAGAGTTGAGTATTCAGCTCAGTTTGTGACTCAGGCCATTATGTCTTATTGTTTGTAGGCTTGCTAGCTCTCACTACTTTTCTTCATGTTCTTTACATGAAGGTATCTTAACATGTGTCAGCAAATCAAATACTCAAGTTTTTGAGTCTTTGACCTTAGGTCTTGTTTATTGGTATGTTCTCCTTTGAGACTAGATGTTTTGTAATGTCCCCTTCTCATCAGTGATCTGTTCTGTCACTCATCAGCCTATTCTGGGAGCCTATAGGCTTGTTTGAGGTAAAATTAGGGTTTCCAGTTCTGAGGTTCTATGGCTTTTCAGGGAGTTTACTATTTATAGTAAATTCTAATTTTGGCAGTATGAAGATTGTCATCTTTTAGGAACACTTTCCCAGTTGGAGCAATTATCTGAATTCAAGTTTTGGCTTCTAGAAGTCTATTTGGTGAATTTCATAAATAAAGGCATTAATATTTTAAATTGCAGTTGACCCCTTGGCCTAGGAGAATAACTTCAAAAGTTGTGTTAAAAGGTGGTCATGAAGGGGGACGCCTTCATATGCTTTAAATATTAATTATAAAGTTTTAAATGCCTTGGGAAAAAAGTACGCCACACTTTGAGGAGTTGTTTTAAATAAAGTGAAAATTATATTCTTGCAAAAAAGGGACGCCATTTGAAGGTTTATTGTTATTTTGGAAATTTGAAGAGTCTCATGTGACTCTTGGCGTGCTTCCTTGAGGAATTGAAGAGTCTTCTACTCTTCTATAAAATGAATGCTTTGCTTCAGCATTGGGATCCATGAAAATTATGCTAAAGTTATGCTGTCGGAATGACAAATGATATTTTGCTTCGAGGATGTCTACCTCCTAGCCTTTCCTCCAATTTCGTGTTTGCAAGATAACACCTAGTTGGCTACATTGCTGCTTCTCAACATCAGACTAGCAGATTGACCTCATTTGATTGAAGAATTCTGGAGTTTTTGGCAATTTTGGTTTGCTGGTTCATCTACAGCTGAAGGTGATTTTGATTCATAGCTTATTTTCCAGTTTGATTTTGGTTGAGAATTTTGTTTCCATCGTTCCATTTCGCAAACCTTGAGGCGTTCTTCATTTTAATTTGGGATTTTCATTTAGAAGAATAGATTTTAAAATGAAAATGGCACTAAGGAGAACATGCTTTTCCCAAACATTGGATTTGGCTGAGATGTTCTCAGATTTGAGATTTTGTACTTGTTTGATATGTTTTTGGTACCTTTACAGAGGCCCTCGCGAGGTATCATTGAATTGGGAGGTGAGGTGGTGATTTATGATGCTTTCATTAGGTTTTCCATAGGTTGGTGCGTGTTTACTGATTTTTGTATCAGACTTTAGAAGTTCTGATTTTTGATTCATTAGCAGCAGTTAGAGAGATAATTATTTGTATGAGATCATCTATTACTCATGTGCTTGAAGACTATTGTAATTCATATGTAATTTGCAGCTTATTTCCTTATTTGTAAGACTGTAAACAGTAGTACTATTCCAGTTCTAATCGCTGCAATTAATTCTTCTTTCTTCTCACATTAAGTACCCCTGGATGGTCTACCGCCAGTGTGGATAATTGATTGTATCTCTCTTTGTACCCACTTTCAAAGTGGTGAATCCCCACTCTCAAGTGGATGCCCGCCGCAGCGGATGTGTTGATGAATGATAGCATCGGTCAGGTAGGAATGACGATTGTTGGAAGCATCATTGTCATTCCTACTTGATCAATATTATCACTTGTATTTAATTATCTTTCAGAAATATTATAAATCGAATTCTATGAGCCTTCATATAAATTTGAATCTAGATTTTTGTATATTCTGGAACTAATTAATACATATCTTATTGCATCTGCCATCTTCAGATTAGTTTGATTGTGTTAAGGATTAACTTTAGATAACATTTGAAGTTATCTTTAGACGCGATTCAAAGATCACGTCCCATGGTTGGACGTGCCTCCACTTGTGGAGACACGTCCTACCATAGGACGTGTCTCTTAAATGTGAGTTTCCTTCTTCATATTTATGGCAGTTCCTTGGTGATTTGCAAAGATAGAAATCAATTAATGTTCTGCAATCAGCACATTTGTATTACAATATAAAATTCTGGAAATCGCTTTTCTGTACTTGAAATTCTGTATAGTTCTCCTTCTCTCAGTTATATAAGTTTGCCTTAGGTTCCTAGGTCTGATAGGATTTGATTACATTTACATGGTATCAGAGCCAGGTTGTGCAGATTCAAATCAAATTTAGTTTTCAGACTTCTAATAGGTTCGAAATCTTCACCTTTCATCATGGCTAGTGTAATCAGATTTGAAGATCGTCTTGCAGGAGCAGACAACTTCACATCGCAGACAACTTCACATCTTGGAAATTTAGGATTATGATGATCCTTAGAGAGAATAAGCTTGACTCACTTGTGAGAGAAAATAAGGAACCTAAAACTAAATCTGAGAAAACTCAATGGATTGAAAACAATGAGAAAACCATGAAAATTCTAGTAGATGCAGTTAGGGATCATATAGTACCTATCCTAGCAAAACATGAAACTGCCTACCTCATGTTCAAATCTCTTGAGAGTACCTATGAGATCAACAACACCTGGAGGACTCTTGCTTTGAAAAGGAAAATCAACAATGTTCAAATAAACAAAGGAGAGTCCATTAATGCATACTTCATGAGGATTATTGAACTAAGGGATCAATTATCCACCATTGGATATCAGATTGACAGCAAAGAGTTAACTCTGATTGCTCTAGGAGGTCTTCCAAACTCTTGGGAGTCCTTTGTTCAAGGTGTAAGTGCAAGATCTAAACTCCCTAAGTTTGGTAGGCTAAGATCTGACTATCTTCAAGAAGAATCCAGACTCTCCTCTAAAGAGAATAAACAAAAGAACATAGATGAAGACATTCTTGCACTCAACTCAACATCTAATAAACAGAGTAAGAAAAAATCCTTCAAGAAAGGGTCTTCCAAAAGAAAGAGAAATTCCAATGGAAAGGGATCTCATAAGAAGAAAGATATCTCTCAAGTACAATGCTTTAGATGTGACCAATATGGTCACTATGCAATGAAGTGCCCTGATAGGACTAAACAACAAACTTCCTTTGCTAAAGTAGGAAAGTCAAATTCAGATCATGAACCTGAAAACTTTGTGTTCTATTCAGCCCTATCTAGTCAAGTATCCGACCACACTCTCAACTGGGTGATTGACAGTGGTGCCTCTAGACATATCACAGGATTCAGAGAACACTTAAATACTTTGACCGAAAGGATTGATGAAGAAGTAACAATCGGGGATGATTCAGCACACCCAGTAAGAGGGGTTGGAACTTGCTCCATCAAGTTGAAATCTGGGCTTTCTCTTCAACTCACTAAAGTCTTGTTTGTACCTAGTATAAAGAGGAATCTTATATCCATCTCTGCCCTTGAAGACAATGGTTATAGAGTTACCTTTATAGATGGAAAAGTTCTTGCTTGGCCTAAAAACTCAACTATCAAGAAAGCCCTAACCATAGGCGTAAGACAAGGGTACCTTTATAAACTATGCACTGAAGTTAATCAAGCCCTTACCCTTGACACCTTTGATTCAAATGAGATCTGGCATAAAAGATTAGGTCACCTTCATTTCCGTGCCCTACCTTCTGTGGAAAAACTTGTAACAGGCTTACCTAAGTTAAAACCATCTCATGAAGGAACTTGCAAAGGTTGTGCCTTAGGGAAGAATTCAAAGGGATCCTTTCCCTCTAGTTTGAGCAAAACTTTTAATGTGCTAGATCTGGTTCACTCAGACTTATCTGGACCCATGTCTGTACCCTCTAAGGCAGGATTTCTTTACTATGTCATATTTGTAGATGACTTCTCTAGGAAAACCTGGATCTATTTCCTTAAGTGTAAAGAATCAATAGAAATCCTCAAAAAGTTCAAAGAGTTCAAAGCCCTTTCTGAAAATTTCTCCGGAAAGAAAATAAAAACCTTAAGGACAGACAATGGGAAAGAATACACCTCTGAGATTTTTAAGGAATTTTGCCTAGAAGTTGGAATTATGAGGGAGTTCACAGTTGCCTACAATCCCCAACAAAATGGGGTTGCTGAAAGGAAAAACAGAACCATTGTAGAAGCTGCTAAAGCAATGCTACTTGACCAAAACATTGATACTTCAGTCATTACCGGCGTGAAACCTGACATCAGTCATTTTAGGATCTTTGGCTGTCCTGTCTATATTCATGTACCTAAAGAGAAGAGATTCAAACTAGAACCTTCCGCAAAGAAGGGGGTGTTTATGGGTTATAGTGAAAATTCCAAAGCGTACAAGATTTACATTCCCGGGCAGAATCAAATTGAGTTGAGTCGAGATGTCATCTTTGA
The DNA here is from genome assembly GCA_007258455.2 of Sequoia sempervirens. Taxonomy (NCBI): domain Eukaryota; kingdom Viridiplantae; phylum Streptophyta; class Pinopsida; order Cupressales; family Cupressaceae; genus Sequoia; species Sequoia sempervirens. Next base: position 16,876 of record VDFB02379291.1, read on the forward strand.
AGAAGACATTGCCTTCAAAAGGGCAAGAAGCTCCTCTGAGATAGAAACCCTTTCCCCTAGAGTACCTGAGATGGAACCTGATTCTGAGATTCCGAGGGAGCATTCTGAGGAAATGTCACACGAACTTCCATCAAGTGAGAATTCAAATGACAATAACAAAAAGAGACCACTTTGGGCCAGGAAGATGCTCAAAGAAGCTGAGGTTCACGCAGCACCCAAAGGAACGTTCAGGGAGAGTAAAAGACCCAAATGTTTCTCTGGCTATGTTGCTCTAATAAACAACATCTTAAACTCAGAACCTGACAGTGTTACAGAAGCCCTCCAACATCAAGCATGGAAGGATGCAATGACTGAGGAATACCAATCTATTCTTAAGAATGATGTATGGGTTATAGTGCCTAGACCTAAAGAGAAATTTGTTGTCTCTTCCAAATGGCTCTTCAAAATCAAGCATGCTGCTAATGGTAGTATAGAAAAATATAAAGCACGTTTTGTGGCAAGAGGTTTTTCTCAAAAGGAAGGTATTGATTACGAAGAAACATTTGCACCTGTTGCCCGTTACACATCAGTGAGAGCAGTGTTAGCCATTGCAACAGCTAAAGGTTGGAAGATCCATCAAATGGATGTGAAAACTGCCTTCCTAAATGGAACCATTGAAGAGGAAGTCTATTTGGAACAGCCCGAAGGCTTTGTGATACATAAATCTGACTCACATGTATGCAGATTGAAGAAAGCCCTCTATGGACTTAAACAGGCTCCCAGGGTTTGGTATGAAAGAATTGACAGCTATCTCTTGGGATTAGGATTTTCAAAGAATGATGCTGACTCCAACCTCTACTTCAAGATAATCAATGGAGATATGCTGATAATTATTTTATATGTTGATGACCTGTTGTTGATAACAGGAGAAGATCACCTTATTGCTCAAGGGAAGCAGGATCTAATTGCTGAATTTGACATGAAAGACTTGGGCATTTTACACTACTTTCTAGGTTTAGAAGTATGGCAGAAATCAGAGGGCATCATTCTAAACCAAGGAAAGTATACTATTGATATCCTGAAGAAATTTGGAATGTTAGACTGTAGACCGATGTCTACACCTATGGAAACCAACCTTCACAAGTTGAAAGAAGCAGCAACAGAATCCAAGTGTGCAGATCCAACCCTTTACAGACAGATGATTGGATCCTTGATGTATCTGGTTAACACCAAACCTGATATTTGCTATGCGGTGAATGTTCTCAGTCAGTTCATGTGTGAACCAAAGGAAATTCACTTAATGGCAGTGAAACATATTTTTAGATATCTTCAAGGCACTATTGGATATGGTCTTCTCTACAAGAAAGTTCATCTAGATCTACATGGGTACTCTGATTCCGATTGGGCTGGAAGTGTAACCAATCGAAAAAACACATCAGGATGTTGCTTCAGTTTAGGATCAACTATGATCTCCTGGATTTGCAGAAAACAATCTTCAGTTGCACAGAGCTCAACAGAAGCAGAATACATTGCAGCCTCAATGGGAGCAAGAGAAGCAATATGGCTTCGTAAGTTGATTGTGGGACTCTTTGGTGAACCCTTAAATCCTACAATCATTCATTGTGACAATCAGAGTTGCATCAAACTCTCTGTAAATCCTGTGTTCCATGATAGATCTAAGCACATTGAGATCCCCTATCATTATGTTAGAGTCATGGTGGAAAGGAAAGTGATCCAGCTGGAGTATGTTAGTACAAATGATCAAACTGCAGACATTCTCACCAAACCTCTCTCCCGCATCAAGGTAGTGCACTTCCGGAAGAAACTCGGTATGGTTGAAATGTAATTTGATTTATGTTGAAATCCAAAATTGTTATATGAGTTGTACTAATATATATAAAGATGTTTTATGTGTAAACTCTTTTTGTCATGTGTGTGACTCCATGACTTTATGGGCCTACCCCCTGTGTACATCATTGAAAGGTGACGATCTTTCTAATGATAAACACTTGTATGTGACATTGTAAGGTGACGACTTTGCAATGTTTAACTATCATGATAGATATCATGTGACTTGATATCTGTGAACATGTCATGATAGTATCTCTTGGACACTTTGATGGATGTCATGTGACTTGATGTCTTTTGAAGATCATTGTGATTCCTAAGAGATAATCATGGTGGATATTTTATCCATGGAAATGCCATGAATTATTATGGTAGACATCATGTGACTTGATGTCTGTGCACACACCATAATAAAGATGTGTTATGAAGAATGTCATGTGACTTGACATTATTGAGAAAACATACCATATCTTTGATATCACGTGTGAAGGTGATATCTCTACTTATTTGATTTGATTTATCTTCCCGTGCTAAGAGGGAGTGTTGATGAATGATAGCATCGGTCAGATAGGAATGACGATTGCTGGAAGCATCATCGTCATTCCTACTTGATCAATATTATCACTTGTATTTAATTATCTTTCAGAAATATTATAAATCGAATTCTATGAGCCTTCATATAAATTCGAATCTAGATTTTTGTATATTCTGGAACTAATTAATACGTATCTTATTGCATCAGCCATCTTCAGATTAGTTTGATTGTGTTAAGGATTAACTTTAGATAACATTCGAAGTTATCTTTAGACGCGATTCAAAGATCACGTCCCATGGTTGGACGTGCCTCCACTTGTGGAGACACGTCCTACCATAGGACGTGTCTCTTAAATGTGAGTTTCCTTCCTTATATTTATGGCGGTTCCTTGGTGATTTGCAAACATAGAAATCAATTAATGTTCTGCAATCAGCACATTTGTATTACAATATAAAATTCTGGAAATCGCTTTTCTGTACTTGAAATTTTGTATAGTTCTCCTTCTCTCAGTTATATAAGTTTGCCTTAGGTTCCTAGGTCTGATAGGATTTGATTACATTTACAGGATGAATTAGTTTGTTGTAGCTTCATGGCTGGTTATCCGCCTATTAGTTTCCAGTTTTCAATTAATCACTCCGTCATATGTTAGCACCTCGCCCTCAGTGGGATCTTGAGTGCACATTCTTGACGTTGAGTTTGCTTCAATTCAAGTTGTTGTTTGTAATTACTCCGCCATATGACAACACCTCTCCTTCCTTGGGATTGAGTGTGCATTCTTGGCGTTGAGATCTTTTCAATTTGGA
>VDFB02379292.1:0-21276 GCA_007258455.2 Sequoia sempervirens
ATATAATACCTTTAAAAAAAGATAAAAATTCTTCACTTGATCTTCCTCCATATAATGCATATCTCTAAGTATACTCATAAATTTTACATTGTATTCAATACTATCATAGTTCCTCGATGCAATGAATGAACTTATCAAGTATTTTCCTCATCATGATGAGTGGATAAGTAATAATTATGAAACTATCATTGAGATTTATTTGAATTTAAATCTCTTAGGTCATAATGTTTGATGGCCACACAATACGAATTGGAAGTGGAACACTTCCAATTGTTATATAGTTATCTATCCCTCAACATTATTGTCTATATGAATCAACTTTAAGTATTTGTTTATTGCTATAAAATATGCCTTCACTACATCCCCTCCATCAATCCCACTATACATTGGTAGTTTACTTTTATTTAGTTCTTAAATCAATTCATCTCTCCTTTCATTACCTTACGTTTCCCTTGGCGATGATATATAAAAGTGTATTATAAAATTTTTCACATATTTAGATTTTGATGGTTCTTCATCTTTTGTAACATATTCCTCTATCCCTAAACCTTTAAATAATTTTTCCTTGTTACTATTATCTTTTAAAATTTTATATATTGTACTTCCTAAGAGGATATCTTTGCACATAAAAAATTCTATATACAACCCAAGTTTGACTTTGAATTTTAAATTAATTAAAATTATTAATTTTAATGAATTTATCCCATGATCCTAAAAAAGTGAGAGATGGGGGAGAGAGAGGTGAGATATAATTAGAGAGGAAAGGAGTGAGATATAGAGAGAGTGAGAGAGAGAGATAGAGGTAGATCTTGAGGTTTTGGGAGAGGTAGAGAAAAAGGACATAGATACAGAGTGAGAGAGGTATATAGTGCAAGGGATATAGATATAGTGAGAGAGAGATCAAGATGATGAGAGCCTACTGACTAATAAATTTTACTAAGTTTGAAAAAGGATTAAATCTTCCAAAACCTAGAATTTGTATTATAACTAGTAGAGATCTGAAATAATTATCAAACATCCTAAAACTATATACATGAAATGTAAGTTAAAGCATAAGAAATCAAATATCCAAATAAAAATTTTACTTGTAAAGTTCATGTATATAGTTTCACCAAAAAGAGAAAGAGACAGAGTTTTTCAAACAAAAATATAATGAAAGAATATTATAACATGTTCATGTATGTGTAATCACATAACATGAGTACATTATAGCACACTCAAATTAAATGTGAAATCACATAACGCAAGTGTATTATTGTGCACTTGAATTATGTGAATGCATTCACATAATGCAAGCACATTATAATGTGCTCGCATTATGTTTTGCTTTGGAAATTTCAAACCTTTGGCTTGGATTTTCATTGGGATTCCAACCCCAATGTTTGCAGTGATGTTTCAACATCTAAAAAAATGTTTTTTATAAATATGAAGTGAATTGACATAATCTCAAGTGTGCTTCCTATCAGGTTTGCACATGTTTCAATATCATGCCAAAGAAATACCACATTAATGTTAATATCTCTTAGCTATCTAAGCATGTATTTTTTTATGTTTTTAGTATGTTAAGGGTTTATTTTTAATTTCTTTTGGTAATATATTCACTTTTTATCAAAAACCAATTTGTGGTATTTTTGACTTTATTTTTAATCGTTCATCAAAATTTCAAATAAAAATATTTTTTAAAAAAACTAGACTTTATTTTACACATATTCAACAAAATGATTTTCAATAAGTTTTCAAAATTTTTAGGGGAGATTACACTCAATTTTCTATTTTTAGGATGTATCCACTTTCAAAATTAGTAAAAAATCATATATTCATTAGAAAAATAGTAGAAAAATTGGGCATAAATTGCATGAAGTTCGCTGATTTCTTAGTAAAGTGATTTTTGAAATAATATTAAAAAGGTTAAAATTTTAGGTAGGCCACACCAAACACTATGTTACGTTTTGAAAAAATATAACCAGTTGGTGTGTCCCCCCTTTTTGAACTCCTTAATCTCTACCATTTAAAAAAATAGTATTTTAGAAAGTAGATTCAAAGTACTATGACTTTTATTTTTGTTGCATCTTAAAATTTTGAGTGTAAGTATCTTCAATTTCTCATCCAAGGTCAATATTTCCTAATATTTCCTAATTTTAGAAAAAAAAAGGGGCCACTTAAGACCCCTTTTTGGTTCCTCATCTTTTGTCACTTACCCTCGTTCCTAGGTCCATATCAATGCCCCTTAGATATAAATTATCTTTTAATCCTTACCAGACTAAAAATCTACCTCCATCTCTTCTCAAAGAGTATGAAATATAAATAATACAATATTAGATATAAACATTTAGCTTATCCACTTTTAAATTAGCCAAAGTAAAAATGGTAGTTCATAAAAGGCACCTTTAGGATTGAAGTTGTATAAGAGAAAATTGGTTATTAGCTTCTTTCATATCCACAAATATGTAGACCTTGGCAGATGGAATGGTGTTCTAATATAGATTCATGGGGCACTTTATCTTGAAGTGATTGTCCCCATAGGTCCAATATCTTATTTTATTACCCATTCTTTTCATTTCTTGGTCCTTAGAAGAGTTTGATGGGGCCATAGGCTTAGAATTTTTTTTCCCTCTTTCCTTTTCACTTCTTAGTAAGTTGAACTAGAATTTGTTTTCTCACCTTGTCTCTTCTTAAATTTTCATAGGGAATTTCCCACTTGAAAGCCCTTTTTATACTTTATTTTCTTAGCATGGGAGTAGGTTGTGTATTTTTTCTTCTTTCCTATGTATTTCTTTCACTTTTATAAAAATAACAACCACCTTGACTACCTAACATAGATTTTTAGGTTACACGAGTGTAGTTATATGTACATAATACCTTTTTTCAAACCAAAAGTAATATTATTCACTTGAACTTCCTCGTCCATATAATGCATATTTCTAAGTAGACTCATAAATTTGACATTGTATTCACTTAATATCATAGTTCCTTGAAGGAATGAATGAACCTATGTAGTCTTTTGCTCATGATGATGAGTGGATATGTACTAATTATGGAACCACCTTTGTAATGCCCCGCCACGCAACCCTAGAGGAAGTTGCAATTCATTACTTAAACGTACCAATTTTTTTTTTTTTTGTTTATGTACAAATAACATGTAAAATGACTACATATTGCCAACAACCTCTAAGGCCACGAGACAAAGATTACTTGAAAACCCAAACAACAATTAACATCAACAGAAACCAAAACATTAATCACTTACAAAATTAAGATTACATACATCCCATACAAGATAAATTACAACAAGGAAAATAATTACCTCAAGATTCCAATTAACAACATTTAAACAATAAGATTAGAACACTCATTCCCCAAATGAGGTAAATTCAATAATCAAGATTACAATTTACAAATTCCACCTTGATAACAAATGAGGGGTAATAAAATACAATAAGAACTGAGAGAACAAAGCATGAGAAGAAACTGATTCCCATGAGCTCTCCCACTGGAAATCACGACCACACGAACAAGAAGAAGAACCAACGGATAAGAATGCACGCCACCCGACCACATGGAACCCAAAGGCCCCACTCCCTCCGTGCTAGGAGATAGTAACAAGGATTTCCTAGACAAGACCATCTACCACTAGACACAGGCTAACACAAAAACTGAACTGAAAACAAGAACATATTCCACATCACTTAACATCATGGTTACAATGCTTCTAGAGTACAAAATTGAGTACAATCACTATACAAAATAACCCAATGGTACAACACCATACTGACTGTTGTCATAGGAGGAGTGTCATCACAAAGGCTGCATTGATTATCCAATGGTGTTCTTCCTAGGTCCCGACCCCCCTCTAGGGATATCCTGGTAACCTCTCACGAACCCGGCGCCATATGCACACCAGAGCGGAATCGGTTATCTTTTGAGAAGACAAGATAACGATCTTTCCATTCCAGGCCTTCTCGACTCATCTCAAGTCTCGTACAAGCCCTTGAGCCAATGAGCGAGGCTAAATTATCTTATTAATGTTCAAAGCTATTCTCTCCCTAGTAAGTTATTTTAATTTTCACTTAATTAAATAACTCTCACACGAGTTATCCTAGAACCACTTTGGGCCCGGCGCTCATTTGAAAGCCACGCCCCTATCGAAAACACATAACTCAACCACATGCCAAGGGTAGACAATGCACTAACACTTATCACAAATAATCAATACACCTCATAAGGTAATACATCACTACAAATTTCCAAAACTGAAACCAAAGCGTGCACTACCCAAGGCTAACACAAGGTTGACTAACATAATGATAACCCACATAAAGAACTGATAACAAGACTCAACCTTAAACCATAAGGTCACACAACCCGTTCATAGAAACCAGGTTTCTTTTGAAGCATATCTCATGCACTACCCAAGAGAGACAATAACAAAACACAAGAGACATAACATCACTTCAAGATAACACAACTGGAAGGCTTATATAAACAAATAACTCCAAAGGAATAGACCACTCGATCAAGGGTTCCCTAACCTCTGGAAACCAAACTTAGTACAACCAAAGTACACTCACAAATATACAATCATACAATATTGCCCATACACCGAGAATGAATGAAAACACCACTAGAAAACATTCTAAGTAGCTAAATAAGCTAATATTATGATTTCTTAAATCCAAGTCACGTGAGGACACATTGCATGTAATCAATTTAAATGATTACCATTCTTTGCAAATTCTCAAAAGTAAATCAAATCACATTTTTACACTAAAATAACAAATCAGAAATTTGAACAAGCGAATAGATCTGAAATGATCTCATTTAAAGAATTCATATGCATTTTCTATCATTCCCTATTATAATATGAAATATTATTCTCAAAAATCCACTTTTAAATAAAGTCCAATTTTCACAATTATCCAGGTTCCACCATTGATGAAGTATGAAAAAGCTTAAAATTTAAAATTCAAAAATAAAATAATGTAAGAATACCCTTTTGATTCAAAAGTGCCCAACAACACACTTTTAACATAAAAACACCAATTAATTTTAAACCAATTTTCACAAATATCCAGGTTCCACCATTGATGAAGTATGAAAAAACTTAAAATTTAAAATTCAAAAATAAAATAATGTAAGAATACCCTTTTGATTCAAAAGTGCCCAAAAACACACTTTTAACATAAAAACACCAATTTGAGCCTCTAATTAAAAATTGGGCATGGTAACCTTGTATTTGGAAAAATTCTCAAAAATTTCTCAAAATAAATTCTACACTATCAACTTGATTCAAATAAAATACATGAAAGGATTCCAACATACTACCAATACAATTAGAATCATTCAAACCATTTAAGATCAAGTAAATATGAAGAAATGATAAAATACCTCCATTCCCAAGCAAGAAATTCAAATGAGAGGATGTTTGCACATAAGCAACAGAGCACGTAAGATCGCAGCCATCACTTCCTTTCCCCATTCCTATCCAAATGCAGTTGATCCCATGCAATTTCATGCCCAATTGCTCCCACAATGAACAAATCAATTTTCCTTCAAAAAGAGGGTTTTGTTTTTCCCTCACATTTTTTTTTTCTCCCAAAAACTTATGTTTTCCAAATTTAGTCAACTCCCCTAAAATTATTTTTTCCCCCCAAAGTTATTGCATTTTGAAGATATATTGAATTTTAAATAACTCAAAACAAAATTCCAATTTCTAAATAGAATTCAACATATTTTAAAACCTTCTTTTCACACAAAGTAATTTAAATCTTTTAACACTTTTAATTCAAAATAATAACTTAATCAATTCCACATAATTAATTTAATTAATCAATAAAATAAATCTAATCCAAGATTATATTATTTTATTAATTAAATTAAATTAATTAATAAAGTAAATAACATTCCTAGCATTACAACCAAATAAAATTAATCAAGAGTTAAGCAACCTAAGCCATTTAACTTGAATTTAATTAAAGACCAAGGTGATCAGGGCAACATGAAACAACCAAACCTGACTACAACCCGACGACACAAGGTGACTAGGGTAACGACTTGACACAGAAAACCTAGCTACTATCTCCCAATTAATTTCTGTTGGTCAATGGACACGCTCAAACCTAGAAACCAGGTGGAGTCGATGTCATGTACCTGCCAACCTGCAACAAAGAGCATGTCGAACGTGCATATATACATAATATGATCAATCAAACCGTGAAGAGGAAATCTCATATTCGTAGGGCACTCGCAAGCAAGTGATACAATCCTGTCCCCTTCACCAATACAATATCACTAACTGATGCATCTAACATTAATAACATGATCAACAGCATAAAACATCGTTAAATCAAATATCTTGTAAGTTAATCCAAAACATGCCATAAGGGTAACATCAAGATAACATCACATCGAAATATAACATCCACATTGTATAACAATTACAATCAAAAGCAACCTAGTTCCAAAGTCAAAGCATAATCAGACACAATCATAACAGGGAAGAACAATGCCGATCAAAGAGCCAAAACGGAGGGGTGTTACAACCTTTGACATTTATTCGAGGTTAAAGATGATGAGGTATAAATAACCTCATGATTATAATAAGATAAATACCCTTTTGTGTTCTTATCAACCACTTTAACTCTACCAATTGTTTATTTTTAGGATCAATAATTATATACTTTTTATAAAATGATGTATAAATCTTTATTTCTCAAATCAATTGAAATTAGCTAACTAATGTTGATTTAATGGTATAACTTTAAGTCATTGTACAAGACTTCTGCATGACTGAAGAATGGAGTGGACTTCAGTGGATTTCAATTACTGGAAGTTAAAGTGTTGGAAGTTTAGGCACCAAAAATTTAGGTTTGCATAGTGCAACAATTTCCTTTAAAGCTTTCTATTAAGCTTTTTGTTTAAGACTTTACGGCTCCACTCCGACCCTTTATTATGTTTTTATGTCATGAACATTTGTTAAGTTAGTCAGTTTTAATTATGCTAAATACTTTTTCAATGGCGATCTATTGCCATCTGAAATTTAGTATTTTGCAAGTAGTATATATGTGTTACCACCAAAAGCAATGTTATGTTGTTATTATATGCTTTGAACACTATTCAACTATGTATTTGTGTTACACTCTTATGATATGAATAAATAAATATTTCCAGTCTCATTCATATTCAATAGTTCTGAGTAATGGAAGTATCATGAATGGATTTATTTTGAACATACGAAATCACATGTGATTTGAGTTAATTGTAGGGATGCTCGAGAGCTGGCCACTGTATATGGTAAATCTCATAGAGTAGATAAGTATTTTTATTGTTGATCATACTGTTACTTTATTTTTGTAAATGGTAAATTTAGATGAATGTTATTTTGTGTCGAACTTTGTCATATGTTCCTATAGGTCATAGTTTTAAGTTTGTAATCTTAAGGTTCTATTTACTTTGAAATTTTGGATCACCCACACTTGTTGTTAGTTACAAGTCATTAAGTGTACTTTCTATCTATAGTTAGCCATTAGCCTTAGTTCCCTTCATTTAAATTTCATAGCTTAAGATATTAGGTCAAATTATTTTATGTCCACTTGGTGATCCCACCAAATGGAAGCTTCCACTTCCAATTGTTATATAGCTATCTATCCCCTAAAATTATTTTCTATATCAATCAACTTGAAGTAATTGTTTATTGCTATCAAATATTCCTTCACTACATCTCCTCCAAAAATCCCATGATCATACATTGGTATTTGAAGTTTATTTAGTTCCCAAATCAAGGCATCCCTCCTTTGATTACCTCATATTTTCCTAGGTGACAATATATAATATAGTATTCTAAATTTATTCACATATTTAAATTTGATGGTTCTTCACCCTCTGCAACCTTTTCTTCTATCACCAAACCTAGATATAGCTTTTCCTTGTTACTATTATCTTTTCAAATTTTATATTTTGTACTTTCTAAGAGGCTATCTTTGACCATAGAGTCCTTTTTAGAAACCCCAAGTATGACTTTGTATTTTAAATTAATTAACATTCTAAATTTTAATGAGTTTATCCCATTATCCCAAGTCTTTTTTCATTTATTTCCTCTAATATTAATTAATCCCATATTAATTAACTAATTAAACCTCTTCTAATCCTGAGTTGACATGTTCCCAATTTAAAATTTCAAACTTTCCATAACCTACCATGTGTCTCCTCTTCACATATGCATGCCTACACATTAACCCAATGTTTCTTCATTAGTTATTTCTTAAATATATGAGTGATTTTTTTAAAATGTTTAGTCAAATTTCAATGGGGCCATCTTTCTCTTATTAATACAGTATTATTTTAAATTCTAACATCCCTAGATATTATTGAAATTCAAATATTTTCCACTTTTGGGAATCTTATCACAATCTCCCATAATCTCTTCCAATCCCCTTCATTTGGCCTCCACTCTCCACTAACCCTTACATGACTCTTGTCCTCTCTCCCTTTCTATCACATCTTAACATAAGCCCTTGATCTTGTAGCAAGATCTCAACTCTCCATCTATTTGAGCCTCTTTTTGTAAATACAATCCTTCACCCTTCATTTTCATCAATTTTATTGCATGTAAGTTCATGTTTGAACATTGCTTCCATAATCTTCATTGTAACTAGGTTATGTTGAAATATTTTTAGAGAAATCTAAATTATATCTAATTAGATCATATCATTAGTCTTAGGTTACACCCTATTTAGCTTAATCATAGAGTTAAAATGTTTTTGAGGTAAATATGCATTTTTTTTAATGTATATATTTAATTTAATTTTACTTCATTTCATTTTTATATCCTTGTTTTGATACACTCATTGAGACCCACATACCTATTTTTTACTTATTTATTTTAGTTTTTGTTGAGTTGTTAGATGTAAGTTCTCATTTGATTCTTGACTCTGTGATTTGATGCTTCTGCAATAATAAGTCACACTTCCATCATGTCTATCAATGTCTTTGTTATATACTATGATACTTCTATAGTGACTTGTAGTTCTTGCATTTTGACTTTCGATGCTTTTATTCTAATAAACTATGCCTTTGCTATGATTTCTTTTTTTTTTATGATAGTGCTAAACTTGATTATATTTTTTTCTTTTTGAATTCTTAACCCTTTATAAATTTATGTAATCTTTTTATTGCAAGTGTTAGGGTTTTTGTTTTATGTTTTCTTTTAATTTAGATTTTGTATTATATTTTAGGGTTCCATTTCCAACCTAAGTAATTTTTATTTGTATGTTTGTGTATCTTAATAATGGTATCTAATCTATTTTGTTGAAATTTTTATATTAGGTATACTAGGGTTTGTAAAAAGTTTAAATGATCTAGAGTATTATATGATTATTTCCTTACTAGAGTTTTAAGGGATTTAGATTCACTATCTTTGGTGATTTTTGGGAAAATTGGAGCTTCCTACAACTCTATTTTGTAGGTTTACTAGTCTACAACTCTATTTTGTAGGTTTACTAGTCTAATTTTACCTCTTATATTTATTTTCTATGGATCAATTTCTAAAAATTCTTTTAGCATCTCTATATCAATTTTTTCTAAGTTTTTCTAGACTCTTAGTTCCTCTATGTAGACTTCCCATGCCTACTAATTTTTTATTATGCCATGCTTGTTTTTAAATTTTGGCACCTCTATTTCATAAAGTTGTCATTTTGTTCCAATTTATTTCATTTTTGGGTTTTAATTATTTTGAGTGAAAATTTTAGGCTAATATTAATGGTGTGGTTGGTTTATTTCTATCAAATTTAGAAAATATGATATACCAATAACCTATGATTAAATATAGATTCATTTATCCAAGCATTTTTATCTCCCACTAATTTAGGAACTAAATCTAGATTACTTTGTTGAAGATTATTGGTTTTCTTTGTTTGGAGTGTGTACAAATATGCTACCCCCTTGTTACAATGTGGTCTTTGGGATCATAAATCTCATATTTCCTTATTTTTGTTTTAGATAATATCCTAGGATTTTTCTATTTTTGTTTTTATTTTATCCCCTCACACCTAGTTTGATTTTGGGGATATAATAAACCTAATGTTATCTTTTTGTTTAGGAGGATTTGTTGAGAATTTTATCATTCCAAGGGATGATATCAATCATGTGTTTCTAGTGGGGTATATAAATAGGGGAGAATTAAATTTTTATCCCAATCTGGCTGTGTTGTGTTTATCAAAGCCTTGATGTATAGGTGATTCTATGATTTTTCCAAGGTTTCCCATCAAATTTTCTTGATCCACACTTGTGATGGACTAGTATTCATAGTTATTCCTCAAGTACCATTGTGGTATTGAGAGGACTCCCAAGATATCTTTTACAACCAAAAATAAGACTATTTAACCATTATTTAGTGCAAAGTAGGGTACAATATCATGTTTGATGCTAATCACCATGTATTTCTATGAGTAGAGATAGAAACACTTTAGGAAAGGTCTCAGGACCTCTAAGGAAAGGGAAAAAGTGAGACCTTGTGCCACTGGATCCCTAGCTACTAAATATTTAAATCTATATTCATAGAACTAACCTTGAAGTAATAGTCTTTGGCTGGTGGGCCTACACTAAGTATACACTCTCACTATTTATAGGTTCATGCTAATGTTCTTGATGTGTATTTGTTGGCCTCCAACAATTATTTAACAACTAATCCTTTACAAATATGATTCAAAGATTGGACATCTAACCTGAATAGCTTTTTCAATCATTATGAAGGTCCATTTAACTTGTCAACCCAAGGATATGAACTTGAAATGGGTCAGCACAATATGTGCACTAGGAACCCAAAGTAGCCATTTTCTTCCTACAACTAAGGAAGACACAATGCTAAAAGTAAATTTCTTGGAAAGGAGTAACACAAATGTTGAACATCAACCAACAACTACACTAAGTTGAAGTGCATGATAGAAATGAAAATATGAGCAAAAAAATATGGAACTACTCTATCTATTTTGGCTACAAGAATAGTCATAGAATGAAATTCTAGTGGTTGTAGGAACAATTAGTGCCTGATTCTTAACTAATTATTGAACAAAAAGTAATAACTAAACTAAACTAAACTAAACTAAATGACAAAATGCTCACCAAGTGGGACCCCTTGGATGAGTATCCTCTAAAATTAATATAAAATTAGATCATGTACGAACTTAGAAATTAGTTTTATTAATTGGAAATCATGAGTACAATAGAGAAACATAATTGTATTACTGAACCAAAGAATGCAAGTACATCATTAGATTGCACAACCTCTCAAGAGGGAGTATCTGACTCTTATTTATAATACCAACTAAGCAAGACGGTCAACTCCACAAATTGGGAGGATGCCATTTTAGGGAAAGTAGGAAAAGTGGAGAGGCAGTTACACATGCATGGAATCTAGTCAGACATATTTATCTTAAAGAAGATTTTCCATGGTAGTAATGTCTACATTTTCTCAACAAAAATAAAGAACATTTACAAGGTGGTTACATTTCATTTGAATGAGGAATCTCTCTCTGTCAACCTCCATTGAGCTTTAAATGATTCCCTTGTTGAATGTTATGGTGAATGACCAGCTGGAAGAATCTTCTCAATTTAGTGGCCTCCAATTATATTTGCATGGAAATGTTAGTACACACAATAATTACATATATGTAACCATCTTAAAGAAAATTCATTAATCCACATGTAGAATTAATATAGATAGTCCATATAACATGTCAATGTCATTAAAGATTTGCAAAAATAAGATTAGGCCCAATGTATATGGTTTTGAGGAAATATCATGAAAATGTGAACATTCAAACATCAAGGTCCATGAGAAATTTAGCAAATAGATCATAAATTCTACCCAAAATTAAACCATAAACTAGACTTATCACTCCCCCCAACCTAAGGTTTTGTTGGTCCTCTAGTAGGGGAAGGGTTGTTCTTCTACAACCACTAGCTCTCCTACATCAATTTTTGTTGTGTGTGAATCGGGATCCCAATAGAATCCTTGTTGTCTGTCCAATCTGTTCCATCTCTATCTCTCTATAGCAATATCATAGTGGTAATATCTAAAATTTGGCATAGGCCACATTAGGATGGGTGGCTGAAAAGTTAGTGGAAGCTAGAATAATTCCTTTTTCCTTCCAATCTATATATATCTGTCAATTATTTTAAGTGTTGCAACATAGTTCTAAATAGAGTGAGGCTCAACTTATTTTATCTCATCAATTAGGCTGTTCCATCTTTGTGACAAGTACCCCTTCATAGTTTCCTCTTTTTATTTTTCCAGCATCTCATATTTATTATAAAATACTTCTATCCAAGGCATGATCCTTTTACCATAGCTAGGTCTAAAAATAATTCTATGCCAATCCCTGTAAATGTCCCTTGGGTTTCTTGATTCAGCCTTGAGGGGTAGGGGGATGTTGGATTCCAATTGCCTATAAGCCATGCATTGTTGTCCCCAAATGATCTCATTCTATACCTAGGACATGAATGCACTTAATTGTACATCACCAACATATAGAAGTGGATTCCAATCATGGTCTTGAGTCACAACATAATTATGCAAATATAACTCACACAAAAAATTCTTCATTTCAGGGGAAACAATCTGATAAGCATTGAAAAATTCAAGAGGGGTCTCAATGGAAGGATTCAAACTTGAGACAATCCTTACTAGCTTAAATGAAATATATTTCTCCTTCGAATGCATAACATAGACCCTTGGAGGGGTCCTGCATTCTAAAATCTTTGGTACTAAGGCTCTTATATTGTCCACTTTTTCCTTTAAAACAAAAATTTCCTCATTCTTATCCTCAATCACTTCATCTCTCTTTTGAATTTCCTTCTTAAGCCTTTGTTTCTCCTCTTTCCATTCCTCTTCCCTCCTTTGTATCTCTTTCCATAAGTTCAAAATTATTGTGTGTACTGTAAAATCATGGGGGTTATGTATTCCTACCAACATTTTTCCTGACACTTTCTCTCCATGTAGTACTAGATGTAGGGATTCAGTTTGTTCAGTCAATTTTGGCTGTAGGGGTACTGATTGTTCTCCCAATTCTTGCTGTAGGGCCTCTTGTTCTTGGTCTTGCTGTAGGAGCTCTTGATTTTCCTCATACCCTTGATTTTCAACTTGTTCTATAATGTCATCAAGATCGGCCATTGTTATGTTTGCCGCTTTCTCAAATATGTCCTCTTCCTTGACATTCACTTGCCCTATTGGAGGTTGTGTGTCCCCATGTGGTGTTTCTATAGGCTTAGGGATTTCCTATGGAGGAATATCAAAGGCTAGACCATCTGGTCTTTATTTTCTGGGAGGGATCTCAAATTTTTCTTTGGTTGCAGGATGAACAATGTCAACCTTCCATTTTTTAGAGCTTGGCACTTATTTTTTTCTGGCTACTTTTTAGCTTTTCCTTTTCTTATTTATGCTTCTTCATTTTATGCCCTAGTTCTCATTAGGGTGCTAAGAGGAACATCATCATTAGAATTTGGTGAGAAATTTTATTTGTTTGAGTGCTCTATTTCAGAAGAACTAATGTCTATGGTTTGTTTTGTTGTAGGAGGGTTTGCAGTAGGGACTACACTAGAGGTTGAAGCACTAGGAGTGGATTTAGCCATGATCAATCTCCTAATATACCTACAAGGTTGAGGTAAAACTATAGGTCACAAATGCTCTGGTGTAATTTGATCAATATTTATGAATTCTTCCCAAGTCATTCTAGACACACCATGAAAAGACTTCTCAACTAATAATTTAATCAGACAATGGTGGGAAATATAATTGTCCCTACCTTTTGAGTCTTAGCTTCCATGATTGAAAGAAGGTGGTATAGCACATTTGGCACATTCATCCTCCTCACATGCCTCATGTGATTCAAGAATTTGAAGAGCATGGAATGTAGATGCAACATATGAC
The DNA here is from genome assembly GCA_007258455.2 of Sequoia sempervirens. NCBI lineage: Eukaryota > Viridiplantae > Streptophyta > Pinopsida > Cupressales > Cupressaceae > Sequoia > Sequoia sempervirens. The sequence continues at coordinate 13,922 of VDFB02379292.1, forward strand.
CTTCACAGGTGATGTATTTTATAACATAAATAGATATTTGCTTCCATGGCTTGGGAAGAGAGGTTCTCTTCGTACCTTCTTTTTCCCCACTCAATGGAGGGTCACCAAGTTCTATAAATTCAGCCCTAGCTGACCTAGCCTCTTTGGTAACAGGGTAATGTTCATTATCAGTAGGAAACCCTATAACTTATGCAATCCTTTCTTTAGTCACCATGAACTCCAAACCTATTACTATGGCCTTTCCTTTAGAAAATGTCTAGGAAAACGCTAATGCAATGTCTTCATTAAAACCATTTAGCTTCATGAAATAGTCTAACTACCCACAGTTTCTAAATTTGGCCTAGCAGGGTGCATCCTACAGTAATACATCATGAACCATGGGTTCATTTCAAATTAACCCACCTCCCATTTTCTACAATCAAATAATCACTCTAAAGTTTCCTTGCTACAATTCTCATCTAAAAGCCAAATTTCACCTTCTTGCAACACTGCTAAATTTCCATTGCCAATGTCATTTAAATTTTCCCTTTCTATTTTACCTTTTTTGTAACTTAAGATTATGACAGGATCAATAATGGTAGTAAAGGAGTAATAAAGGAAGGTTATGATTGAGAAAAATGATGGTGGTGGTTGGTGTCACCTCACACATGCAAGCTATCATCTCACTCAGAATTAAAATTGGCTTGATTTAAACTTTGTTGATGTAGACTAGCATGGACTCACATGTGGGAAAGCTATTCACATCTTCCCCCCTCTCCCTAACCTAAATTTGAGCATATTTCCTCACATGCAAGATGGTAATGATGTTTTTAAAAGGACAGGGAATAATGACATGCTATGGTGAACATCCATATTAATTTACAATAATTAAATGAATGCACTAAAGGAAATTAAGATATAGCAATTAATGTGAACATGTACTTGAATTCACAAAAGATTTGTTTCAAATATTGTGGAGAAAATACCATTCTCCTTTTAAGAAATAAGTTGAGAAATTAATGAAAATTAAGTGGAATGAGGTGAGGTGGAATGAAGTGAAGAAATGGAAGAGAGAGAAAAGGTGGAGATGGATGGGAAGATGGGTGGATGGGTGAAGAAGTGGACCCCCACAAAAGTATTATGACAAGTACACACCTTAATTATCTAGAAGGAGGTGCACTAGGTCCACTTCTTTCGACTGTAGGAAGCTCTGGTGTTACATGCTGAGTGAATTATTGTAGGAACTCATCTTTGGAAGTTGGCTTGTGATACAATCTGAGGCAATTACCATTGACAAGTAACTTGAATCTGATAGGTTCAATGGTAGTAAGTTGAACAACACCATTTGGGATGAATTCAATAACCTCATATGGTCCTAACCACCTTGTCTGTAGTTTTCCTACATTATGTTGATACCTTGAGCCATAGAGGAGTGCCCAGTCACCTGGTTGGAATTTCTTGTCCTTGATGAATTTATCATGCCACATTATTCTATGATTTTGCACTACTTCTATGTGATGCAAGGATTCTTTCCTCATCCCATCCAAAGCATTCGGCTACATGATTCTTTCTCTTTGTGCATTAGAGATATCCATCCCCAAGTCTACAATAGTCCTAAGAGTATTATGCTCAAATTCAATGGGCATCATAGTTGTCTTTCCATACAACAACTCAAATAGAGTGACGCTTGTAGTTATTTTTAAGGTAGTTCTATAGGCCCAAACAACTTCTGGTAACCTGTTTTCCCAATCCTTCTTGTGGATAGCCACTGTTTTGGTTAGAATGACTTTAATTTCTTTGCTGGTCACCTCAACTTGGCCATTGGCCTAAGAGTGATAAGGAGTAGACTTCCTACGCATGATGTTGCACTCATTGACTAGTGTTGTAACAAAGGTTGAAGCGAATTGATCTCCTTGATTAGTCACTATTTCTCTTGGAACTCCATACCATGTGAAAATTTCTTCATAAATAAATTCTACAACCTTATTATCTCTTGCATGCTTCATGGGCTTAATTTCTACCCACTTGGTTACATAATCAGTGCATATGAGTATATAAGACTTACCATTTGATGGAGGGTTAATGGGTCCTACAGAATCCAACCCCCACTTATCAAAGGGAGTGATTACTGTCTGAGGGTAAAGTGGCATCTCATCAGATTTGGTTGTCCAACCCATCCTTTGACATCTATCACATTTTCTTGTATATCTTCTTGCATCCTTGTGGATTGTGGGCCAATAGTATCCATTCAAAATATTCATTGATGTCCTCTTGGCTACAAAATACCCTCCATAGGGTTCATTGTGATATGAATGAAAAATTTCATATGTCTCATCTTCCCTCACACATCTTCTCATGACATGGTCTGGTCTAGTATAGAACAAACATCCAACAATCCATGAAGAAGGAAAATATTTTTCAATGAGAAACCTTCTCTCTTTTGGAGAGAAGTGAGGAGAAACTCTCCTTGTGACCAAATAATTAGCTATGCCAACATACTAGGGTGTTTGCACATAGATGGAGAATAGATGCTCATCAGGAAAAGAGTCATCTATGGCTTGAATGTCCTCTGATGTAGTCAACCTTGAAATAAATTCTGTAACAATATTGTACTTCCCTGGTTTATCCACAATGGTTATGTCAAAGTCCTACATCAACAACAACCATCTTTCTAACCTACTTGATATCAGGGGTTTATTCATGAGGTATCTAATGGTTGCATGATCCGTGTGCACAAATGTTTGATAGCTTGTTGTGTAGTGCCTGAATTTTTTTAGGGCATAGATCACTACAAACATTTCCTTTTCTATCACTGTATAGTTGAATTCAACTCCCTACAGATTTTTTCTGAAAAAATAAATGATATTTTCAATGTCTCCTTCTTTCTATCCTAAGACTACTCCTATAGCATATTCAAATGCATTTGTATGAATGTGAAAAGGGTTATCCTAATTAGTTCCTTTAAGTACAAGAGCATAAGTCAAAGTTGCTTTCAAGTTATAAAATGCCTTGTCACAATCTTCTATCCATTGGAATTCAACATCTTTGGTTAGGAGAGTGTACAATGGTGCTTCCATTTTGCTGAAGTATTTGATGAAACACCTATAATATCCTGCATGTCCCAAGAAAATACTAAAATATTTCTATTTTGTAGGTATAGGTAGATTAGTGATCACCTTAATTTTTGTAGGATCTACTTGAATTCCTTTGTCAGAGATATAGTGGCCAAGAACTACACCTTCCCACATCATCATGAATCACTTTTCATTATTTAAAGATATATTGTGGTCTTCACATCTCTGTAGGAATCTCCTAAGATTTTTCAATGCTTCATTGAAATCAACACCATAGGTAGTAAAGTCATCCATATAAATTTCCATGCAATCAAGAGAGATGTCTGAAAATATGCTAATGACTACCATTTTAAGAGTTGTAGGTGCATTACATAAGCCAAATGGGAGTACTAAGTAGGAATATGTTCCCCACACATAGGTAAAGGTTGTCTTCTCTTGGTCCTTAGGTGTAATTTGGATCTAGTTATAGCCACTGAATCCATCTAGAAAAGGAAAGTACTACTTTTTTGCAAGTGAGTCCAAAACTTGATTTATGAAAGGTAAGGGAAAATGGTCCTTTTTGGTGGTAGCATTGAGTTCCCTATAATCAACACAAACTAGCCATTTCCCTCCTTTCTTGGAAACAATTAGGAATGGAGAAACCCATTGACTATCTGAAATGGGGTAGATAAATCCTGTATCTAGCAATTTTTGTAGTTCCCCTTTTACAATTTCTCTCAATGCAGTGTTAATTCTTCTTTGTGGCTGCCTTACTAGTGTACAATCATCTTTGATGTATATCCTATGAGTGAAAAGCTTAGGGTCCAATTATTTCATATCATGATAGTTTGATGCAAATGCATGCTGGTGGGTCCTTAGTATGTTTTCTAATGGCAACTATTGTTCTTCACTCAATTTGCGGTTAATATTCAAATATTTACCTTCTAACACCTACACTTGTGTAGTTAACTCTATCATAGCCACTTCATTAATGCATGGTACATTGAGTTCATATGGAAGATATGCATGAGACATACCTATTGCTATAGGAAGTTTGGCTACAGGAAGAGTGGCTACAGGAAGAACAGGAAAAAAGTGTCTTCATTGGGTTAGGAAAACTATATACATGAGAGGATGAGACTTCCTTGACTTCACAATGGTTCTAAATTATGTTAGACAATACTTCATCTTCATATTGAAGCTACATGAGAGGAATTCTTATTAACATCATAAGTTGTACCATAGAATTAACTTCCTCAACCTCTTTACCAACATGTGGCCATGTGGGGTTATCCATATCTTGTGATGGTTAAGTAGGACAATAAAGAACAAAATTTTTGGTGCTTTTCCCATAAGAAATGGTCATGTCTCTTGATTGAAATCCAATGTAGGAATTTTTTGTTGCTAACCATAGTCTTCTAAGAATAACGGGATGCCCACCTAGTGTAGTTTTAGTTGTTGCAAGATGTCCTTAGTCATTATATTTATTACTGCCCCCAAAGAAATTAGAGCATTCTTTATTTGGATCCCACTTATAACCACTTCTACCACATAACTAGTTGGATCATTCTACTTGGGGATAGTCACTTTCCCAAACATGATGTCAGCCAGCTGTCCCACTACATGAACTATAGTGGGGTATTTCCTTTTCCTACTTGGCTTCTTGAGGTATGCTTTCTTGATTGTTTTTCCATACATGGGAACATATTTTATGGCCTGTAATAGAGGTATTTGGATACACATATGCTTCAACTAATCTAAAATATCAAAATTTGTGTCCTCCTTTTCTTCCTTTTGCTTGGAAACTTCCAATCTCTAAGGTAATGGTGGTTCTTGTTCAATCTACTTGACTAGGACTGGTTCAAGATTTTTAGGTGAACTTGGCTAAATGGGGTCATCTAGAGGTTCCTCTTCCTCTTCCAAAGGAAGCTCAATAATAATGGTTGTGGAAGGACCTAGAAAAGTAGTTCTTGAACACAAGTAGATGTCACTCACACTCACAACATATGGAGGGAATTGATTTGAATCAATAGAGTATACTAGTTGTTGTTGTGGTTTGTTATTTGGGTTAGGTGTGGGATGAGCTAGTAACTGAGTAGGTTTAGGTGCATTTGAATTTGAATTGGCAGAGGGGGAATTATAGCAAGTTGTTGGGGCTAAGAAGGTGGTTGCATGTAATTGGTTGGCTAGTTTGGCCATTGCTTTCCTCCCCTCCACTAAGATGTTTGTTGCTAGTTTCCTAGAGGTGGTTGTCAAGGTCCTTGGAACTACTACCAATTCCTCTGAGGTTTCTGCCATTGGGGTGGATATTTTTGATGATTGGGCCAATAATTTGGAGGGTTACCCCAAGTCTATGGTGGATATCCTCCATAGTTGGATGGATATGGGGGTTGCCATTGGTTACTAGATGACTAATAATTTAAATATGGCCCATCAAAAGATAGTGGATCTAGTGGTATACCTTTCCCTGGAGCACATGGTCTCCTTTGTGCAACATAGTAGACTTTATCTTCTTCAATATGGATTGTCTTGAACTCAGGTGAAGTTTTCTTACTATCAATATTAGCTACTATCTTGCATCTGCAGTCCTTCTTCTTTATTCTACAATGAGGGCAATATTCTATCAACATTACTTTTGGCTCCTCTTGTTTCTTCTTGGCCTGAAGTGTATCCATCTAAGTAGCTATATTGTTTATAATGTCTTGCTTGAAATTTTACAACAAGTGAGTAATATCCATCCTTGAAACTCCATTGGTAGATGACTTACCCATAGAGGATTGGTACAATATCCCTTTCTTTGAAGCTACCCTAGAATAATTTTGACATATTTTCTTGATATCTTCCAAAGGAACTTGAGTGATATCTCTTCCTCCCATCAGGTCCAAGGAATCAATGTGAATCTCATTGATTCCTCTTAGTAAAAGTAGGTTTTGTGATTCTTCATTTAGGGTATGGTGTGGAGATTTCTGCAAGTAGGACATAAACCTTAAAATTTAATCCTCCAAGCTTTCATCTTCCTTTTGCTGCATCCTAAAAATGTCTTCTCCTCTCATTTGATCACCCCTGTAATATTCCTTGTACTTCTCCAGGAAATTTGTCTTCATTTTCTCCCAAATCTCTAGATTACTTCTACCTAGGCTCATAAACCATCATAATGTATCCTCTTTCAGAGTAGTAGGAAATGGCTTAAGCCTATGAGCATCAGTAGTATAGTCATAACTCCTGCAGATTATATCAAACTCAAACAAGAAAGTATCAAGGTCTTCTATAACAAGTCCATAGAACTTAGGAAGGGTTGAAGCAAGGATATTTTTGAGATTATCCAGTTTATTCTAAAGAGAAATGGGGAAAGGAAAAGTTGGTTGGTTAGGTCTATTTCTATTTGCATCACCCATTCCTACCTGATGGAATTCCAAAGCAAAGGGGGTTCTCAATTAGATTTTGGTCTTATGAGGAAGCTTCAAAACTGGTTAGATTAGGAAATGCATCAACAAATGGGTATGGTTCTTCTTCTTCTTCTTCTTCATTTCTTGGCATATATGGAATCTCTTCTACCTAGAATGGATTAGGATTATTAGGAATAAATCTCCCATAAGCATCTCTTCTCCTTCCTCTATGCATGCAATATTAACTCAACACTAGGAAACCCACACAAAGAATTGACAAAAGAATAGGGGGGTCATTACCTTTCTAAATGATGGGTATACTAAGAACAACTTTAGAAATACTACAGTAGGAAAAAATATCAATGAATCCAAAGAACTTCCTAGTTTGACACCATCCTCGACAATGATGCCAAAAATGTTGGCCTCCAACAATGATTTAACAACTAAACCTTTACAATTGTGATTCAGAGATTGGATATCTAACCTAAATAACTATTTCAATAATTATGAAGGTGCATTTTACTTGTCAACCCAGGGACATGAACTTGAAATGGGTTAGCACAGTATGTGCACTAGGAACCCAAAGTAGCCATCTTCATCCTACAACTAAGGAAGACACAATGTTGAATGTAAATTGCTTGGAAATGAGTAACATAAATCTAAACATCAACCAACAACTACACTAAGCTAAAGTGCATGATATAAATGAAAATCTGAGTAAACAAGCAAAAAACTACTCTATCTTCTTTGACTGCAAGAATAGTCACAGAATGGAATTCTAGTGGTTGTAGGAATAGTCAGTGCCTGATTCTTAACTAATTATTGAACATAAAGTAATAACTAAAATAAACTAAACTAAAAGATGAAATGCTCACCAAGTGGCCCCCCTTGGATGGGTATCCTATAAAAATAATGTAAACTTAGATGCATGAACTTA
>VDFB02379293.1:0-17811 GCA_007258455.2 Sequoia sempervirens
CTTTGGTAATTGATTATCAAAATACTCATTTTCCAATATATCTTCACAATCCTTTATAAATTGTTGTTGTGGATCTAAGTCTTGATTCAATCATTCACTTGTGTTTTGTGACGAAATCCTTCTTTACTTATAAAGCATAGGGTATGCTTCCCCGTTCATGGGGGTGCGATTCTTCAAAATGGTGTTTTATTTTTGGAGACACTTTTCCATTTGTGAATGCCATTTGATTAGTTAAGTAGGATATTTATTTTCCTAAATTAAACATGGTTTTATTTTTTCTACAAATTTCATCTATTCTTAATTTTCTCACTCCCGGTAACTATTTCGTCCAAATAATCCACATCATATGTTAGGGATTGCCTTTTCTCTGGGGTTCTTAATAATTCTTCAAATCTTTCTTCTAATGTAATTTGAATATTGGTTAAATCTAGTTATAGTTGTGGTGATCTAATTAAAGGTGTAAGTGTTGGGGCCTAAATATTCCTTCAACTATCTTTTAATTCTTTTCTTGTTATCCCATAATTTTATATGCTTCCAAATAATTTTGTCAACATTTCTTCTTCTTTGTTAAGATTTATATTTGCATGTTTTGGAGTATGGTATATTTATATCTCTTTATTGTCAACACCCACATTGGTGCACTCTTCTTCCTTGTTGGCAACACCCACATTGATGCGCTCAACAACACCCTTCTTGGCACACTCACTCACAATATTTTATGTTTTTTTCATCCTCTTATGGTACCTTTCTTGTCACTTCTAGGTTTACTTTTGGCATTGCTCTTCTATGCTCCTACTTTCTTTGTTCAATTGTTTTGTTAAATGAATTTCTTCTTTAACTTCCCTTAATTTCTTATTATCTCCTTTGGTCATGGATGTTAATGGTTTTGTATTTCATTAGTCCTTTATGCATCCCCATGGTGTTATAGCATGCTCACTTTGATTGTTCATATCTTATAAGGGGTCTCTTTTGAAGATCCCCCTATTTCTATTCACCATCCCCTATATGCCTAACCCCCTCTCACGAGGTTAGTACCTAGGGAATTCTATTATAATTCTTTAAAAAAAACCTATTTTTGTTAGTTTATTGATTTATTCCACAAGTTTATTTGGTGCTCTAATTTATTTTGTATTGCCTAACCAAGGTCCTGACAAGAGAACCAACATTGGCAAGAAAAATGGGTCACAGACCAAAGTTTTGAACCTTAGGAATTCTCAGGACTTGTATTTATACCCCAGTGATAGAACTAATAGAATAATCAGATATTATGTAGTGTGGAATATCACAATGTATATCACAAACAACAATCAATTATCAACTTGAATTGTCATCAATACTATACTTTATATATTATATTTGCATAGTTTGATACAACAATGTTTGAGCTTAATACACTTCATTTTCTTCTCTTATCTTCTTATATTTCTCCTCTCTTACTTCCTACATCTTACATCTATACATATACATGATATTTGGGACATGTCCCTTACAATATACACCTATTCCTTTTAGGCCTACTCGGCCTTATGCTCTATGTTACATTTGTGGCCATTTGCGGTAGGTTTTGTTGGCTTTTGTCACTATGTTCTTATTTTTGCTATAATCTCTACCAACAATACATTAATAACACAAAAATCAAGTTAAGGTGTGTTTAGTGTTAAACTTTTTGGAGTTACATTAGCTTTTCCATGCACCTATTTTAGTCTTGGGGAGCTTGTTTGTGTTCCTTAGTTTTAAAACTTATTATTGAGAGTCATTTTGGTTGTTAGGCTTGTTGAAGATCCATTTGACAACTCCAATGTCAAATTTGGTGTCCTTAGAAACCCTGTTATTCATTTGAGGCCTTGTACACAATACAAAATTACCTATTTTGTAAAAGAACATTGCTACCGATGAAAGGGACAATTTTAGTACATCTAGGGATGATTTTGATTGATAATGGGGGCAATTTTATTCAAAAGGGGTGATCCTCAAATATTGAATAATGGTCATAGTATTTTAAAAAATAAAGGAAAGTTGTACCTTATGTTTTGCTTGCCATTCTTATCTTCTTGATTTGATGTGTTTGTATGTTCTTTTGATCCTCTTGTCAAAATAAAGGTGTACTTGTACTCTTAAATGTGCTTAGTTAGTCTCTAGCAAATTTATGATGATTTGCCATATCTCTCTTCTGACCAATCAATCTTGGCATGTTCCACAGGATATTTGGGTGTTTCTGATAAGGTAAGCAGGATTTTGAAAGAGCCCACAACCTTGTACAAAGAAAGAGATGGAGCGCAACCAAACACCAAAGTATCAAACTTTTCCAACAATACAAAGTAGCAAAAACAGGTTTTGAAGGGCACCTAAAACCATTACAAAATGATGAAAAATAGTAGAATCAACGTAGTACAACAAAAAATCATCAACCAATAGCGAGCCACCAAACAACCAGGAGCGAAACACAAAGGAACAGGCCAAAAGACAAGAGAGGCCACAAAAAAAGAACAAAAGAAAGCCTCACCAATCAAGGAGGTTTGAAGTTGAGTCTAACCAAAGGGCTCATAAGGGAAGCTTGACCCAAATGGATCAATCTAAGATTCTTAGAAGAATCAATCTCATCCACTAAAACTGGAATACTTTTATCCTTGAGGGGGTTCCCCTTAGGACATCGACGAGATCTTTCACATACAACTCCCTAACCAAGGGACTCACCAAGTCTTTCTTTTCCTTTATGAGGGACCCTAAAGAATTTTCAGTGGGACCCAAAGCCTTCCCATCAAAACAAGTCTTCATGGAATTGAAGACCTGGCAAGAGTGGGAAAAGTGACCAACTATAAATCATATGTGAGGGATAAATCATAGCTTGTGTGTTAATCCTTTCTTTGTGTCTTATGTTTGTGTTAATGATGACAATTGAGCACTCTATCATCGGTTGTGAGTAAACTCTCTCCTATCATTTCTTGTGTTGGTGTTTCCCATAATAGTCATGTAAGCCTTATGTTGATCTGATCTTGTTTGATGTTTGTAGATATTGTGTAGTCATGTGCTTTGGTCACAATGTTCAATTTTGATTAAATCATGCTTACAAACGTGAGTTGTGACATGTGTGTTATAATTTTAATGCAAAAAAATTGGTAACTCGAGTTTTGTCTATTAATATCTAATGTAAAGTTTGGGGCATTACAAAAAGGCCCAATGATTATCTAAAATGGGTATGGGCACCAACGTGATTGTGAAAAAATGCATACAAAATATTATTAATTTAATAAATTTGTTGAGGCTCAACATGGTAGAAATTGATCAAGTTCAAATTTTTTACTTCCAATCTATAGCGTTGAAATTGTGTTCTAATGAATCATGCTCCTCAAGAATGGTCCTCTCCTAATTGAAACGTAATTGAATATCTTAAACATTGTTAATGGAAAGTCGATACTTGTAAACGTTTTTTCGATCAAGTAGAGAAGGCAACACAAATATTATCAAGTGGAAATTTGTGTGCTACAATTCTGATTTACAAGCATTCTTCCTCCTAAGATCAAAACATTTGATAACACTTACTAAGTAGGCTCATTTTTATTTATAAAACATGTTATGTTAATAAAAGGATCTACAAAAGGAGGGGATGATATGGAGCCCCAACACATTTCTCCATCATAAGGTGATCAAATATACATTCAAAAACCATCACACTATGTACATCATTTTTTCTTTATTACACATTGATTATCTTCTAATTAAATTACTAATGAGGATGTCTCCATAAATACCCTTTACATCATTATTTGTAAAATTATTACTAGCACTCTCCAACATAACATTTAGATCACAAATCCAACTAACATTTGAGAGGCATCCGGACGACCCAAGGTACCACTTCTTATATGTCTACACCTATGTTGCAAGGCTAACTCTTTGATACATGTCAAATACATTTATAAAATTATTACTAGCACTCTCCAACATAACATTTAGATCACAAATCCAACAACTAACATTTGAGAGGCATTCGTACAACCCAAGGTATCACTTCTTATATGTCTACACTTATGTTGTGAGGCTAACTCTTTGATACATGTCAAATACATTGGCATCTATGTTAAGATGTGTGTATGTTACTACATAAACATCTATAAAGGGATTTTTTTGGTATTGATTTTATATGTGAGGTTATTCTTCCTAAATTTAACATTATAAATTTAAAAGTTTAGAAATTTTATTATAATATAATTAAATGTAATATAAAGAATAAAATGTTATAATCTAATTAAAAGTAATAAAATAAATTGATTATTAAATTAAAGATGTAACTCCATTTTATTCATAAATTATCATAAGCTTTTATTTAAATTTTATTTAAATATTTACGAGTTTAATTTTCATAAAGGTCACTCATTCTAGAAAGATTCTAGTGGTCTTCACCCTCTTAACTATGGCACATCAAGAGGAACATTTCTATTTAAAACAAAAAAAATGATGCATAACAAACAAATAATGAACACAGCCCTGACCATACCACTCTTAATTATGGCACACTCTGATGAATAATTCTATTTAAAACAACACATGTAAACCACACATAACAAAGCAAATACTCAACACAAAGCCTAAACCAAAACAATCTCAGATGACCCATGTATGCCCCTTCTCTAATGCCCTAGCCCACCAAACCACCTTCTTTGAATGAATCCCCATGCCATTTTCAAGCCTTGTATTTATCACAAAAAATAATGCTCAAATAAAGTCTCGACCAAGATAATCTCAAATGTACCCTTATAGTTTGTCTGCCACCTTCTTCAAAATCCATAGCAAACTACCTTCTTTGAGTAAGACTCAAAAATGGCAAAGAGATTCACTAAATGAATGTTGTGGTTTGGTAGGTTGTGGACATTGAAAGGGTGTATAGAGTATGTCTAACTAAAAGTACATATATATATAAAACTAAAGGTACATCTAAGATTGTCTTGGCTAAAGCTAGTGTGTGTATATATACAAACCACCACACCCTTCCATCTTTTAATAAATTTGATCAATTACTTTGTCTTGTTTATCTCTTGAGACTATTCTGCACTCATAATTATTGTTTATCTCTTGAGACTATTCTTCACTCATAATTATTTCAGAAACTTTTTTAATAATAATTACATAATTTTATTATTTTTTTAAATCATATATGAACTTTATTTTTCTCTTTAATTTAATCCAAAAACAAAAAAATAACTTGTATCCCCCGTTAATTTAAAAAAATAATTTACATAAAAAAAAAAAAGTCTTTTTACATTAGAGAAAAAGTCCCATGACAAACCATCTACTTTAATGGATACATTAAATACCCCGTCACATGGACGATTGTTGTATGGATATCAATTCTATAATAGTCAAGACCTTTACCTGATTGAACAATTAGTTCAAGGTAATACTCAAGGCACAAATTGTTGAAAAATCAAAGCTTTTTAGAATAATTTTACTTCAATTAAAAAACTTCCTTGTATAAAAGAATAGTATATTTAATTTTTGAACACACGTAGAGGTAATCAACTGTTAAATCAGCCTCAATAACATAAAAAATCTCCAGTGTCTTGGACAAGCAGTTTTAACCATGCTTAAGAGTGATTCGAAGCTTACAAACATCACAAGGATTTAGCAATCAATCCTCATTCCCAACTTCAAGGTATAAGACATACCACCCAACCCCTCCAAGGCATACAAACCAGATAAACTTATTCCCTGTAATTTCTCAAGTCAACTTGTACTTATCAAGCAGTCATCTTAGGCACATGCTAAAACACCTTTCGTTCATGTCATGGTTCTTTATGCATTGGATGTATATGTTTTTAGCTGGTGTTGGGATTTTTTATATTTTTTTAAGTTTGTATCGGATAAGAGAAGCAGAATATGGCATAGTATGATGGTTTCAAAATAAGATGTGACAAATACCAAAAGTAGGGCAGGTATCTTAAATTGACGTTGTTATAAATAGTATTACTAGTTAATACAAATTTCGAGATTTTCCATCACCCCGGAGATAAAGACACATTGATGTTTCTTATAATGCAGCTTTTTTCTTGTATAAGTATTATTAAGATAAGAATTCAATCATGGATAAGTTACAAGTCATGCATCTAAAAAATTCTCCTTTGCGCCACCCCGTCCACAAAGGTTGTTTCACCAGCATTTTGCACCTGGGAACTAAACCTCGTTCAAGTAACACCGTGTGAGAAGGAAAAAAATATTTTCTGTGTACATTAATACTATCCTACTTGAAGTTTCTGAAATGCTTGTGAAGTTCTATAGTCCAATAGATGATAATAGACAAGCCCCAACAAAAGAAAACCAAACTATGCTTGAGTGCTTCTCGCCCTTAACTGTCTTTGTCAACATACCTACTTTCAAAATACCAAAAAAAACAACAATAGACAATATCTATGCTCAAAACAGTTCTCAGTATTAAACCATTGAAAACAAAAATTAACAATAGAAAATGCCACCGACAATTTGAAAAGCCTATCATGTCTTAAAATCAATTTATATGGTCCTATTCATAAGAACCTGACATATTACAGAATAAAAAATCTTAATTTATAAAAACAAATGTAACTCAAAATTCAAGCATGATATGTTTTTACTTTGACCCAATTTTAACATAAAACAGGAACACAATATGTCAGAATTGATTATGTGATATTCCACAATCAATCTTTTTGCCAGAAATTCAACATATATAAATATAAAAGGTATCTATTTCTTTGAACTTTTAAAAAAAATTATCAGAGAGGCAACTCTCCACTATCTGCAATCTTTATTGCATGTTTTGGTTTACCACTCTGCCTTCCTTCAGCTTCGACTTTATAAACGACATCCATTCCGGAAATAACTTTGCCAAATACAACATGTCTGCCATCCAGCCTGAATAAAGAATAATAATTTCAATTTTGCAAAAGATTAAAGATCTAAATTGCTTCCTAATGTATAATGATATTTTTTGGCACCAAACATAACCTAATATAAAGATAGTGGTGTGAGGATCAAGGTACATTCAAAAACTCACCAGCTTGTTGTTACTGTAGTAATAAAAAACTGAGAACCATTAGTGTCTTGGCCAGCATTTGCCATGGAGAGGAAACCTGACAAGAATAACGCACGCACATGGATTTTCATGAGACTTCTATACAAAAAAATCCAATAATATTACTCTGAAGAAACTGCTTTAGACCAAGTACATTTTCCTGCAATTAACAAAAAATCTACTCGAAAACAAACTTCATTTCTTTGAGCACACCTCTACCCAAGAAAATCAGGGATGTCTGTAACATAAAATGGAGTCAAGACAACAATTAATAAAGCCTTAACTTTCAAATGTTCTCTACTTTTGTTCTTGTGACAAAAGTTGCTTTGAGATGCTTCAATCCAATCAAACACTGATAAAGAGGAGGTTTGAATGAATTTCTCCAATAGTAGTAAAATGATTTGCAAGGATTTCTAATTCATTAAAGGCAAAAAGGAGATGGTAAATATTAATAAAACCTTCGCTGTCACATGTTTCTAGTTTTGACCTTGTAACGAAGGATTTCTTTAAGATGCATCAATGCCAATAAAACATTATTAGGGAAAGTGATTATATGAGAAGATGACTGGCAAATATTTGATTCATTGCTTTATTTTAATGTTTACAAAAATAGTCAGTTGCAATTAAACAGCAAGAATCTTAATTCTAGTTGAACTCGGTACAAATCCCAGGTATTAACACAGACAAAATCAAAAGTGTATGTTAGCATCGTCTTTTTAATATGTAAAATACATAAACACCAATGAATCTGTTACCTGGTGTTCCATAGAGGAGACATTCTGCTATCCTATGCAAGAAAATTTTGGGACTTGCAGTTACATGGTTTCTTAATAGAAAATGTTTAGCTCTGGGATAGGTTATTAGGATTTTCAATACCAAATTATGACAGTTATTTTTTTTTATGGAAACAAGCCAGATTACATAGATGTCCTCATCTCTGCCTGTATATAGCAGATTACAACAATTTGAGTAAGCAGAAGTCACCTTCAGCTAAGCAGGCACATGCAGGATGATCCAGTCCATCAAATTACGAGTTATTTTGAAAATTATTATCATATAAGATGGAACAACTACACTGTCATCAGCTAAAATAATATGAAGTCTTCCTCTGGAACCTACAATTTTCTAACCGTTAACACTCTTCCCCTGCAGGTCCTCTCTTCTTACTCTCTACCCATCACCAGATTTTTAAGCAAAAGGTTCCAAAAATTTCAGTTGCTACAATTTCATGGGGCCATTTGCAGCTAAAATTTTGGGACTTGCAGTTACATGGTTTCTTAATAGAAAATGTTTAGCTCTGGGATAGGTTATTAGGATTTGCAATACCAAATTATGATAGATAATTTTTTATGGAAACAAGCCGGATTACATAGATTTCCACATCTCTGCCTTTTTATATAGCAGATTACAACAATTTGAGTAAGCAGAAGTCACCTTCAGCTAAGCAGGCACATGCAGGATGATCCAGTCTGTCAAATTATGACAGTTATTTTGAAAAATATTATCATATAAGATGGAACAAGTACACTGTCATCAGCTAAAATAATATGAAGTCTTCCTCTGGATCCTCCAATTTTCTAATCGTTAACACTCTTCCCCTTGAGGCCCTCTCTTCTTACTCCCTACCCATCACCAGATTTTTAAGCAAAAGATTCCAAAAATTTCAGTTGCTGCAATTTCATGGGGCCATTTGCATAAAAACTGTTGTATCCCCCTCCACAGACCCCTTCTTCATTCTGTATGTTTGTAATGGTAGAAATGTGACTGGAAGCCTCAAAATATTTGAAGTGAGGATATCTATTCCATGACCCTAACTGTTCAAAAGCAATCACTTTAAGGTTCCCTTTACTCCTGGGCCCCTAGCATAACTGTCATAGCTATCCTTAGATGCATATCACTGCACAAATGTCTTCAACTTCCTCTACCTATATAACATTTATTAGCTAAGTGCCTAACAAGTTACAATACTTAAAATCAGACTAACCGAAAATTTGAATATGAGAAGGCAAAATTTTATCCTCTGTAACAGAACTTGTCCTTGGATTCCACTTAGATTTCAATTGAAATCCTTCCTGCACGTAGAAGTTAATGTGAACAATAGACGTAGTGTTGCCTTTGCATGCAGGACTCTTCATGTGTCCTTTAGCAGAAAACATAATACTTAAATGCACTAAAGAACAAAAGCACTAATTCTACAGAACCGTATATCTGCAGCCATCATAGAGATTAGAGCAACCCTATAAATGTTGATCTTTATGGCATCCTCATCTATGAAAGTTCATAATTCTAATAATAAGCTGGTCTAAGGAAGAACCTTCATTGGTAGAGAGCTGCAGAATCATTATGTTACTTGTAATGGAAGGAAACAAAAAATCTTCCAGTAGAAAATAATCAAGAGGAAGTCCCTCATAAAACCCCCTAAAGCCTACACATAAAGCATCTCACAATGCTTTGGTTGAACAGTTCGAACTAGACTCACTGAGATCATAGAACTGACACTTTCTACAGCACAACCACCTATATTGCAGCTAGAACATTATCTCAAGCATTTCCTCATTACCTGCAATGAAAACACAGCTTAAAACAAGCTTGTCCCAGTATTCTATTTAATGATTAAATCAAAATGGACAGGAATTGCAAGTCCTCACTCTCAATTTTCCAACTTCTAAAGACAAGCTGTGTTCTAGAGGTGTATTGAATGTATTTAGTGATACAACAGTGCACAAATGAGATTGCACAATGAAAATTTAAATCACAAAGAATGTCCGGACAAAGTAATGAGAGGCATGCACTGTCCTATGTACAAGGAAGTAAGGCAGAAGCACTCGATTAAGGTGTAACCTTATAAATAGTGTACATAACTCATTGAATACTTGACCTTGCAGGCAACCTTTTGTGACACAGTTGCTTAATAATTCAATACATAGCAGGAACTAGTCATGTATGAAGTTTAAATTCCTTGCAGTCAGATATCTATAATACAATCTCAGAAAAGGTCTTCAAATTTGCAGAAATAGTTACAAGTCACCTGATGTACAATTTCCCCTCACTTGATATTGTATTGATTTAAAATGATCTTTACAAGATAGTGGTGCTTCATATTAGCAGATCAAGCCACAACCCAGTGATGATAACCAGCCCAATTCCTATTCTGTTGTCTTGAGGTGATTCATGTTGCAGATGCAGTCATTTTAGCATTGATTAAAGCTATTGCAGAAGTTGAATTAGTCACAGAATACCTATTATTGTATTGATTTAAGTTGATCTTTACAATATAGTGGTGCTTCGTATTAGCAGATCACAGTGATGATATCCAACCCAATTCCTATTCTGTTGTCTTGAGGTGATTCATGTTGCAGATGCAGTCATTTTAGCATTGACTGAAGCTATTGCAGAAGTTGTATTAGTCACAGAATACCTACCTGCAATCTCATTTTTTTCAATTGTTAAATGTCTGACTGCATTAAATGTAAAGTGTATGCTAATCCACATATTGCAATCAAAGTTGCATTGTATTGTAATGTAAAGCATTTGGAATTGTTTCATCTTTAAAATCACAACAGATCAATTGAGTCTCGTGCTGTTCCACAGAGACACATCCCCTGCCAAAAACCCAGTGTTTCAGGGGCAGGGTAGGGCCAAAATATTCCTGTCATCCCATGGGCACCAACTGTAGGGCCAGCCGACCCCGGGATGGCCTTGCATTGCAGGTGATGTCCCTAGAGACAGCAGAGGTACCCCATCAAAACAACAAAAACATAAAATTTCAAGTCAGAGTTAAGCAATGTAAATTTTATTTTCATAAATGTTCATGAGCTTGCAGAGGAATCTAAGTGGAGTCATCAGATGATCATGTGGAGGTTGGACATGTCATCACCCAATCATAAACAGAAAGAAAATGTGAAGATTGTAGCCAATTGTTGCAGAGATTGCAGCCAATTCTAATCCATTTCCATTCCCTTCCATCTTCCATTCCACTGTCCATTTCTGTGCTTTCCATTCCTCCTTTCCTTTCTCTCTCTCTCTTTCTCTTCCTTCCACCTTTCCTCCTTCCTCCACTCTCCTTTCCTTTCCCCTTCTCCACTTCTTTCTATCCTACCTCTCTCCTTCCTATCTCTGTCTCATTGTCCTCTGCCTCCTCTGTCCTTTATACCTCCCTTCCCTCTTTCCTTCCTTTCCTCCTTCCCTCCATTCATTCCACTATTTCAGTTTTCCATTCCCTCTTCCATTTCATTTCTTCCATTATTCCATTTTATTTCATTTATTTATTTATTATACTAAATTATTATTTTATTTTATTTGTTTTATTTTATTTATTTTTATAATTATCTTCTCAGGATTGTTTTGTGACTAGAATGGATTAATTTTATGTGTTATATAATTTTTTTTATTAAAAAATTATTATATTATTTTATTTAAAGAATCTTTTTTATTTTATTTATTATATGAATTATTTTTTTTTTTTATTATTATATAAATTATTTTATTTATTTTTATTTGTTTTTATTTATTTATTTTATTTGTTTTTATAGTATATATAAGTTATTTTGTAGTTAAATAGTTATTTTATTTATTATATATTTTTTTATTTTTATTAAAAAAAAAATTATATTTACATATGTCTAACTTGTATATACTAAAAATTTCTTATATATATATATCTAAATTTTTTATCTTTATAAATTTTTAATTTCATTTCTCTGGGACAATTTATAAAAAAAATCATATATTATTTATTATTACAGTTAAAAACAAATTGTTAAATTTATTAGTTAAAATTTTGAAAAAAATCATTCTAAAATAATTTAAAAAAATCTAAATGCTTATACTTTTTTAACAAATATATGTAGCCAAAATTAAATATCATATTCGAAAAAAATAAAAAATTATCCACGTGTTGCATTACAGTAAAGATAGTTGAGCCAAAATTTAAATTTAGGTATTGTTTAAGAAATTTTGATGCATGTGCAATAGGAAATAAAGTGTAAACACAATTTACACAACTGCTCTCAAATTTAGTGGACTAAAGATTAGGTGGAAAATGTTTGATAAATTAAAAAAATAAATGAAAGATGTTTTTATCAATTAAATTGTAAAAAGTAAAATTATGGTAACCAAAAGACCGTTGCTACACTTTCTTTAACCTTGAGAAAGAAGACAATATCAATAAAAACCTAGTACATATTTTGATACCCTATGAGATGGCTTGAGGCTTCCTTCACTGTTAATAACCGTTTACTAAGGGTAAATCCACTAGCCATCAAAACCTTTAATATTTTCAATGAAGAAATTTGGGACTCCAGCATCTGTGCTTCACTAACATTTTGGTTTACAATAAGGTAAAACAAACTGCAAATAATACAAATTTATCATGATAAATGTGGAAATACATAACATGAATAATTGCATGTATAAGCTATATGGATGAGTACTCTTAGATCTGCATCAATGGACTAAAGCTTATAGAAGCATGGCTAAAGTTAGTGCACCAAGCATAGTACAAATTTTCTGGATATATGCAGCCAAACAACTCACAAATCCTGGCCGGTTGATGGCTTCTTGGATGACAAATAGGAAACCCTAACAAATGACTAACGAAAATCCTGGGTTCATGATTTACGAGCATGAAATTTACATTTTTTTGAGTCCCTCCTGCCCAGATCTAATGTCTAACAAAGTTAAAATTACAATGTAGATCTAATTTTTTCATTTATATATAAAATATAAATTCAATCAATATTTAAAATTGTGATACATTTATGAGTAAAAAGAAAAGTGAAGACAGAAAATATAAATTCAATTGTCATCACTAGTTATGACTTATTTATGAGTTAAGTCTGTGAAAATGTAAAAAAAAAAATTGATGTGTTAACATGCACCAGTTCATATCACTTGAGTTAATCTGAAAAATTCCATTCCTTGTATTCATTTTGTCTCCAATTATATTTTCTTTCTGAAACCAAAATAAATACACAATCGCAATAAATTTTACATCCAATTGTGCTCCATCATTTGAATATTAAACTTGTATATCTCCACAAATGTAAAAAATCTTGTTACAAAAATTACGGATAAAATAGTCTCAAACTCAATTCTGCTCTTGGAGCACCCCTGGCCCCATTTTGGAGTACATACTCTTGCTGGAGCACCCTGTGTACCATCTTGGAACGCCGAGTTCCACTTTTGGGTCCAACACTGTACCTAAGTGCCTAGTTCCAACCCTTGAAACACCCTGACGTTCTGATTTGGGACGCCTTGATCCACTTTTGAAGTGCTTCTGGTTCTTATTTTGATTTCCCAACTTTAATCCACAAATTTCTTCACAATTTTCTTTAACTTAATAAAACAAAAACACAATTGTAACCAGTTTACACATACGGCCCCCAAAATTGTCATTGATCAAAACAACTTATAAAACCAAACGCGTACTAATCCAGGCAAGCACACCACTGAGAGTATCCAGTTGCGATTTTTATTCTAAATGCTGTTCTGAAAATCAGATCTATTACCGGAACTTAAACCTTACCGGCAGAAACCAACGGGCAGAGATTGAAAGTGGAAAGACCCCTATAATAAGGACAAAAACATGTATCAAGACCAAAGCAGTGAAGTACAAACGTTTTAGCAGGTAAAGAAGAGCAAAGAGAGTGACAAAGGAAAAGAAGGCAGAGAGCTTTGAAGGAATCCAACAAATCTGACGTGCTCCTGTTTTCATTGCTAAAAGGAATGTTTCTCATTAGTAATGAGTTGGGAAGCGTAGCTACATCATGGCGTCTAGTCCAACTGAAGAAGCTTCCCACTGTTTCTCTTCTTGTATCTCTGTTACAGCCGAGGTGAATGAGAAATAGTGGGAAGCTTCTGTCATGGCCGGATTAGACGCCACGATGCAAGCTTCGCTTCTCAACTCATTCCTTTCTACAATGAAAACAGAAACAAGTGTCGGATTTGGTAGATTCCTTCATTGCTCTCTGCCTTCTTTTCCTTTGTCACACAACGTCTCTACTCCACTGAAATATATAAGCTTATTTTTAGTGTTTTGGTTTTCATACATTTTTCATGCCCGTAAGAATAGAAATGTCGTTTAGGACTTTCTTTACCTGCTAAAACGTCTATTACTCCACTAGAATATGAAAGCTTTTTAAATTTTTTTAACTGTTTTGGTCTTCATACTCTTCATGCCCGTAAGAATAGACATATCATTCAAGACTTTCCTTACCTGCTAACACGTCTGTGCGCTCAGTCCACCCATTTTCTACCATTTCTATACCCAACACACATACTTAATTGTCCCACATTCCATTGGGGCGCTCTCAGATTTTTCAATGGACATAGTTTGCTCACAACCCAGATGCATAGAGCACGAGGACTGGAGCCACCTGAATCCAGATATAACAGAGTTTATACTCTCTTGCCTACCTATATCGTCCATAATCAACTGTTCGGCAGTCTGCAAGCACTGGTATGCCATTGCGACTGAACCTTCCTTTGGAGAACGCCTCAGAGATCATAAAAAGCCCTGGTTTTTCCTCTTCGGCCAAAACAACATATTCTTGAAGAATAACCAGGCCTTTGGCTTCGACCCAAAAGCCCATAAATGGATCCGCTTGCCTGTATCTTCGTTTCCAGTATCTTCGTTTCCGCTTGCGGGGGATTCCTTGGCAAGTTCAGGAGGGTTTTGGCACGGGTCTGCTGGAGCTTACGGCTTTGGAGAATGTGACGGTGCTGTGCGTGGAAGGGAGGACATGGGTCACCCACGGACAGGCCATTCCATACTTGATGCCGTTTCATCCTTCCTCGGTTCAAGAGCTGACGAGATGGACGGGCCAAAGAGCGTCGGCGGAAAGAATTTTTAGTCGGAGAAATTCCTGTGGGGTTCCCGTCGGCGTCCGACTGCTGGAGATGCCGGTGGGGTTTTCTTTACATTATAATAACCCTATCGCAGCTAATTAGTACAGTAATTATGGTAGTTATATTGATTCGCACAAATTGATTTAAGATTAATAAATAATTAGTGGGAAATCAATAATTGTAATGAATGAATATTTTGAGATTAAGTAAAGGAGGATTAAGTAGTTAATCTAAGAATTAGATGAAGATTAATAGTTTAATATTATTTGCATAAAATATTGTTGATAATTATAAAGTGCAATATATGCATTGAATAGGATTTGTGATAGATATAAAATTTTGTGTTGGTTAAATTCACATTGTGTGAGACTAAACTTAGCCTTGAGTCAAATGCTTTGAAACATAGATCTATTTTGTAACTTACAAAAGTGATTTGACAAATCATGTGTTTATATGATTTGTTCTACCTTTGTCTTTGATAGTTGTTTGTGCATAAGGACTAGCAATATTGAAAAATACATTGGGAATATCATTGAAGGTAAGGTTCATGCTCTTGTAGGTCAACCCTCTCGATTAGGCCAACTTCATAGTCTTAGAAGAATATCAAGGATAACATTAAAATACGTAGGTATCCTAGATGAATTTGATGTACATTTAGATCCTTTTCAGTTCTCCAAAACAAAGTGTTGGTATAATGATTTCTCTTTTCAATGTAGAGGATTTTTCAATGATTTCATGATGATTATTTAACGTTCAAAAGTGCATCTTTAAATACCAAGACACAACAAATTGTCACACAAACATGTATCAATTCAAATCCCAATGGCTAGTGGAAAAGGACATGAGTCAAGAATTTTGAATTTTAAAAAATTATTATGAGGGTCAAATCTACATTATGTAAGATCAATCCAAGCATATTTTTGGGATGGGGAATGCTAGATCTCAATGGTAGGAATGGATACATGAAACTGTGAGTGTAGTTGTAGGTAATGCAAGGATATATTTGAGTGTATGGAAATGTGTGAGAGTGATCATAAAAGGGAATGGATAGTGGGAGGAGCCAAAAATAGCACAAAAGTGCACCACATGTTGGTATATAATTGTACTAAGACATTCTCTCAAAATGAACCCAAAGCTAAATAGAAAGTGACATGGGTTTGTAAATTTCACCATTACATTTTGCTCCCACATCGAGGTGCATGCAAATCCTAAATGAGTATGTAAAGTGATTTTTTAGACATAAAAGGATTAGGCTCCATGAAAAGTAACATTTTGACCCAACTAATTATCTCTATTTGTTCCCGATCTTTGGTATGAGTGCTCCATGGTAGCCCACAAAACAAATAAAAGATGTGCAATGAGTAGCTTTTGACACAAGTAAAAAAATAACAATTATAAACTTAAATTCTTACTATCTATGAGTAAAAGATAGATTTTCTTATAGAAAGTGGTGTGATAGCATTCTATCCAATGCAACATTCATAAAATAACATGATATATCAAGTATTGTCATGTTGTGTGATCAAAATCCATTTTTCCATGATGATGAATCTTTATGTAGGCACTTATAGTTGTTTATATTAAGATGAGAGTGCTAGCAATATGATTTGTCCCCCTAAGTTGGTTTCATCCATAGGATGCAAAGAATCTTGAACAAGGAGAAACAACACATAAAATACAAATGTAATCATAGACAAGCATGTAAGCACATAGATTTTGGAACATAGTAAATACCATGAATGATTTGTGTAGCAAGTATATATAAAACATATAAGATGATAGGCATGCTAATAATTCATAAATTTGTGCCCAATATAGGAAAATGAGAAAGGTGAGGTGGCCCTAATTGTAAGGTAAATTTATGTAAGTACATATAGCACTAGAAATGAATATGCTTCCAATGTGGTTCACATGCATGAACACACATTTGAATAACAAAGGAATGATCTCGCTAGTTCAAAATGCATGACATATCAAAAATTTATGTGATTGATAGTGGTAGGAGCAGAATGTTGCACCCAATGCACTTAGCACATGATAAAACATGTAAAAACACAATAAAATGGGAAAGCATAATGCCCCTTGATGTGATAAGGTAGCCCTTAGTACATGTTATAAGGAATGTGAGCTTGACTATATAAGATGTGGTTATGAGAACAAATATAAAACCGGTTTCCTTCATAGTGAGAAACAACTCAACAAATGTGATAAGAATAGCAAGATCAAAAATGATGTATAGATATCTAAATGAAAAGGTTAAAATAACCTTTGATTGATAAATTTAATGTGATGGTTGTAATTAGGTAATCATATAAATAACTAAACATATATGTGCAAATAGGTAAGATATGATTAGGAAAGGGCAAGTGAGGTTGATTAGTTACAAGTGGGTGAGATGGTGTGTCATATCCCTCCCCTCAAAATGGTAACATATTAAAATGAAAATAATAATATATATATTGACGACTTAATGTTATTATATTTTAAAAATATGAAGTGTTAAAAAATATAGATACTAAACATCAAAAAATGAAATATAATAAAAATAAAATAATCCAAGACAATCCAAAATTTAATTATAATTGTAATCGTAATATTATACATATTACATATGTAATAATTTGAATTATTATCATGATGATAATTATGAATAAAAATATTTAAATTATATATATAGGCATATTCTTACAGTAAATCTAAAATAAAGATATGTCCTTAAAATAATAAAATTTAATTTCAAATGAATAAAACATATCCTATGATCACCATGTTGATTATGAAAAACAAAATTTTTATTAATCCATACTTAGACAATGTGATTATTAATAGTCAGCAATCCTTAACAAATAGAAAATAAAACAACAAATGGTCAACACCGGTCAAACTTCATTAGAATGGGTGTGACTATTCCAAGGGAA
>VDFB02379294.1:0-44522 GCA_007258455.2 Sequoia sempervirens
ATATGGAATCGCTCACATAACTCCCGAACGTCTTAGTTTTTAAACAGACATCCATTGTCAGTGATGATGGATTACGAAAGGCCATACCGGCAAATGATGTAGTTAAGGATGAACTTCAATATTTGTTTGCCAGTAATATATGTCAATGGCATGGCTTCAATCCACTTCGTAAAATACTCAGTGGCAGTGATAATGAATTTATGGCCGTTGGAGGAGGTTGGATGGAACTTACCCACGAGGTCGAGTCCCCATTGAGCGAAGGGCCAAGAAGAAGTGATTGGTCGAAGTTCCTGTGCTGGAGCATGGATCAGATCACTATGAATCTGACATTTGCGACAAGTCCTCACATATTCAATTGCATCCTTTTCAATTGTTGGCCAATAATACCCAAGTCTTGTTACTTTCTTAGCTAGCGTAGGACCACTCAAATGATATCTGCATATACCATCATGCACTTCGCGTAAGGTCGTACATGCTTTGTCGGTGTCGAGACATCTAAGAAGGGTGCCACTGACAATGGCATACTTTGCAGATTTTCGGATGAAGGAATTCCTTTGGTTATTGGATAGGTTCAGTGGAAGGGTTTGGGATTTTAGGTAGTCATAAATGTCTTGTTACTAGGGAGAGTTGGGACCAACAAGTTCACAAACCATTTCTGATTCTAGGATATCATACGTTGGGATTAAAAGATGTTCTACTAAGAACTCAAATTGTGACACATTTTGAGGGATGTCCAAGAGAGAACCAATAGTAGCCATTGCATCAACTACCTTATTCTGTGTCCTGGGGATTTGTTCAAAAGCAATCACTTTGAAGTATGTCAGGAAACTATCCACCATCCTCTTGTAGGGAAGCAACTTCTCATCCTTTTTTTCATAATCATCATTCACTTGGTTGATAACGAGCTGGGAATCCCCGAATACAAGCAACATTTGAATTTTCCATTTAAATGCCATTTTGAGACCTGTGACTAGTGCTTCATATTCGGAAATGTTATTTGTACAAGGGAAAGCAATCCGAAATGCCTTAGGAATTGAATCCCCTTGTGGTGTGATAAACAAGATTCCAACGCCTAAGCCATGACCAGTATGAGACCCATTGAAATATAGCTTCCATGGTACCGCTAGTTCTACATGAAAAATGGACTCATCAGGAAAATCAGTTACTAGTAGATGAGTGACTTGAATCGGTGCATCTGCTAGTTGATTTGCTATTACCTATCCTTTTATTGCCTTATGTTCGACATATTGTATGCCATACTCACTTAGTATCATTTCAGTGGATCAATCTTGGCAACCAGCTGTGTCTGGTGACTGAGCATATAGTGTCTTAATTTCTGAGATGCAAAGACAACAACAAGACATGCATGTTCAATGTGTGTATAGTTCAACTCATACCCTATTAGTGTGTGGCTGATGTAATAGATGGCTCGTTCTTTTCCTTCATGATCATTTTGTGCCAATAATGCCCCCAGTGCTAAACTAGTAGTCGAGATGTAGAGTATCAGTGGCTTTCCATGAATTGGAGGCATGAGGACTGGTGTTGACAGCAGGTAATCTTTGATTTTCTGAAAGGCTTCTTGACATTTGTTTGTCCATATAAAGGGGATACCCTTGCACAACAGATACTGGAATGGGTGACACTTATCTGCCAGTTGGGCTATAAAACACCGAATAGATTATACTCTACCTTGTAAAGTTCAAAGTTCATTGATTCCTTTGGGAAGAGGCATGTCTATGATGGCTTTGACCTTTGCTGGATCAACTTCTATACCTCTTCGGGAAATTATATATCCCAGGAGTTTTTCTGATGTGACCCTGAAAACACACTTCTTAGGATTCAGCCGGACTTTGTACTCTTCAAGTCTCTTGAAAATTGTGTCAAGTACCTTTAGATGATCTTTCCTAGTTTTTGATTTGGCCAATAGGTCATCTACATAATCTTCCATTATTTTGCACATCATGTCATGGAAGATTGTGGTCATAGCCCTTTGGTATGTGGCACCTACATTTTTGAGACCGAATGGCATTACATTCTATCAATATGTACCCCAAGGGCAAGTAAATGCTATTTTGTGCTGGTTTTTAGGAGCAATGTGAATTTGATTATAGCCGGAGAAACCATCCAAGAGGGATAGCATCTCATATCCTGCGGTAAGATCAACTATGATGTCAATGTTTGGCAAAGGAAAGTCATCCTTCAGGCATGCTTTATTTAGGTGTCGAAAGTCTGTACATACGTGGATCAGCCCATTTGGCTTTGTCACCGGTACCAGGTTAGAAATCCATTCAATGTAATCAATAGACCGTATGAATTCGGCATCCAGTAATTTCTTTAACTCGGCCTTGACCAATAGAACAACCTGAGGGTGCATTTTGTGCAACTTCTGCTTGACTGGTTTAGCATTAGGTAATAGCGAGAGATGGTGTAGAACTAGTTCTGGGTCCAATCCTGGCATGTCAACATAGGACCATGCGAAGTTGATTTTTCATTCTACAAAGAATTTATGAAATTCTGGTCTCTCATCTTTCGTTAATGATGCAGCAAAGAGGACCATCTTGGGATCTTCTACAGTTGATATATTATCCTCTATTGTGTCTTGGATAAGCATAGCTGATTTCTCCTATTCTATGGGGAGAAAGTCCAGTCCTCCATCTTTGGACGCCTCAGAGAGGTTTTCACGTGTAGATATCCTTTATTTTTACTATTTTATCATCAAGAGGTGCCTTTTGGATTTCACCTAGAGACGTTTCATTTTTTGTTTTGTTCTTATTTTTACTTTTGTGACTAGAGGATGGAACAATCTCGCCGAAGTATGTCATGTAGTCTAAATCAATGGTGAATCCTGATTTGTGGTCCCCACTAGGTATGCCTTCTCATAATCCCATAAATTCAGCAATTGCCTCATCATTATGAAATGTATCTAGCACTGGCGGTCCTTGTTGGTCCCAATCGACTAGTTCAAGGTAAACTAAGGTAATACCATCGTCAATACTGGTGAATTGGGGTGAGGATACAGACAACATACATACGTATTCAGTGATGTTGTAGATGATATTATCATCATCCAACTCAACATCGAACTCTATCCAATATTCTCCTTCACTAGTGTCATATTCGTTGTCAAAATAAGGGGTGAAGGTTTTAGAGCCCTAATTGTCAATGTCGTCTGATACTTCAGATGGATTGGACTGAGGGGGTTCAGATGATGGGTGTTGTATGTCCTAGGAAGTGATAATGGGATGTTGACCATTTGGTGCCTGTTCAATTTTGAATGTTTGCCAAAACCGTTGTTCAGAGGTCAGTTCCCCTGGTTCGACAAACAAATCATCAAGACAACAGTCACTTAGGGATCGTTCTAAGCCAAATTCCCACTCTTGGGAGTCAATTTCGAAGAGGGTTTCCCTAGTAGTCTCGACACTATTCGAAGCATGTGCTCGCTCACTTGAAATTCCAGAGGTACGTTGATCATCATTGTTGGGTGATCCAAACCCTAATCTAAGATATTTCAGAATTTGAAAAGTTTTTATGGGTTCCCTTCGGCCAGTTTTATTTCTTCCTAGGCCACTAGTACCATCGTAGCCTTTAGCCTTCATGATGTCAAAACCCTTGCCATACTTTTGAACTGGTAATGGGGGTAGTGTGACAGTATCCTTATAGATCCATCCTGTAATGTCAGTAAGGTCTTCCTTACTCATGTGTCCCCACTTGATAAAAATTGTTTTTGGTGGAACTTTGAAAGTTTTCTGAGGTTCCATTCTGAAACATGGCCAACAATAGTCCTTTGGAGACCTGGGCATTGTTGTTATGTTGTATGTTATGTGCAGTTTGAATTCTCCACAACCAAGGTCCTAGATTTTGACAGTGGATTCTGTCTTAGGGCTAGTGGAAGGTGGTGGTATGGTGGAAGACGTGGATGGAGCGGATGTGGAAGATGGCGCGAGTGTGGATGGGTCAACATATTTGGATGATGAGGAACCAGATGCTTCTTGATTAATAGGTACTCGATTTTCAGAGATACCCCTTAAGTTTGTACAATATTGGAAAGGGTTAGGGTCTCCATATATGGTTATTTCCGTGTCGTTAAATGAAAATTTTAGGCATTGGTGATATGTGGACGGAATGGCTTTTAAAGCATGAATCCATGGGTGGCCTAACAAGATGTTATATGGTAGTTCCAAATCCAGGACCTAGCATGTTGTGTCCATAATGACTGGTCCCACTCTGATAGGGAGAGAGATAACGCCCTGTGAAGAGTGTTCCTCGTCATTATATGCTTTGATCACTATACTCTTCATTGGGTCTACGCACGCATCAGAGAACCCGATAGCCTTAACCAGTTTGAGGGAGCATATATTCAATCCTGCTCCGCCATCTACTAAAACCATCGAACTTTGTGCTTGTGGACAAAAGTTTCTATGTGCAATGCATCATTATGGTTGGTTTTAGGTGATGAGTAATCGTGCTCAGAGAAAGTGACGTGGTGAGGCATAGTGAGATATCCCACCATGGTTTCAAATTGATTGACATTGATGTCCTTCGGGACCAACAACTCAAGCAAGGTTTTATCTAGGATATCCTTGTGTGCAGGAGATATACGAAGTAGCTCAAGTATAGAGATTTGTGCGGGAGTCTTTCCAAGCTGGTCGATGAGGTTGAATTGACTTTTGGGTTTCCATTGCTTTGTGGTCGGGACAGGTTCTGGCTTTTTAGCAGATGGGCCAGGTATGATTATTTTGGGTTGTCTAGTGGGAGGCCGACCAACAATAGTAACCTTGCCGCTCTGAGTAGTAGCATTACATTGGGCTGCTCTTCTGACTGTAATGGTATTGATGTATTCATTGTCAGTTCAGACATTGTTTATAATAGGTCCACTAGAATAGTCGTATTTGACTCGAGCAAAATTGGCTTGATTATTGTGCATCTATGGACCTGATGTGGAATCCTTATGAGAACCATGGTCCTGTAGTGGATTCTTATGGATAGTATGATCTGAATTGGAGGCAAATTGAGATCCACCCACTTCAATGACGAAACTTTCGATAAGATCTTGTATTAGGTTTTTCAATTATCAACAGTTGGAAGTTGTATGTCCTTTTCCTCGATGGTATTTGTAAAATGCATTGTCATTCCACCATGCTGATTTGAATTGTCCTGGGTCATACGGTTTTGGTTCTTGGAGTGTAATGACCCCATTTTGGATGCATTTCTTAAGGACTTCTTCAATGGGTTCACCCAAAGGAGTGTATGTGCGACCTTTAGGAAATTGTCTCATCTGACGGTATTGTCCTTAGTTATTTTGACTGTTCTAATTGTTGAAAGGGACATTAGGAGGGGGTGTCAATGTTGTTGTTGGTTGGTTTTGTTGTTGAACCCCTTTTAGGGCCAGTACAGGACCCACAATGTTTGCAGTCTTGGCATCAACAACACCGTCATTTGTGACATGTTTATTTTTTATCCAGTACTTGTTCTTGTCAGTGGTTGGATTGACATTTGTGTTTTTGGAACCATATCATAATTCTCCCTTTGCGATAAGGGATTTCTCCATCTGGACCCCTTTTTCAACTAAATCTGTGAATTTTTTGCAACACTGTATTTGCAATGCATATTTTAGAGGTCCTAGAAGTGTTTGAACAAACATGTCAACTTTCTCCCTTTTGGGGATGTCAATGTGACATTGACTAGCAAGGCTTCTCCATTTTTGAAAAAATGGGATAAATGTCTCTCCAGCATCCCCTTGCTTGAGATTGCACAAGCTAGTGATGGAGGTGTCCATGTCGATGTTGTACACGTAGTTTTTGATGAATTTTTGTTTAAGCTTGTCCCATGTTTGGATATCCTTTTGAGTGGAAAACTATTCAAGGGCCTGACCTGCCAGACTTTTAGAAAAAATTCTCATCAAGTATGTTTGTTCATAGGCGATGTCCATACAATTGGTTGCAAATTCGTGAACATGTTCAATGGAGTTTGTCTTGCCTCTGTATTTTGTGAAATTTGGTGACACATATCCCAGAGGAAATGGAGGCATGTATATGCTCATGTTGAATGGGTATACATTTAGGTCATATGATATTTCCAATTTCTAGCCTGAAATGTATAGGTTTTGAATAGTTTTCTCTAAACCCATCAATCTTGTTTGGAGGGTGTCCACAACAGGGTCATTTATGTTTTTGTATGCTAGATTGTCTGGTACACCATGTGTTCCTATTTGTTGTGCGTGAATATTGGTGTATTGTGGCAATATGGATTGTTGTGATATGTATGATGTGTGTGGATTAACGTGTTATTGATATTGAAAGTTATGATTGGGTGCGTGTTGGTGAGTATGAATGTTAGATGAGTAGGTTGGGATGTGTCCCCTAGCCATGTGTGTCATTATCTGAGGGATGTGATGACCATGAATGTTATGATGTGTTAATGATGCCATGGGTTGTGTTACTTGGCCGCCTTGTGTAAATTGTTGAGTTTTCCTAAGAGGAATGTTTGTGTTTGTACCTTGGGAGGCAATGACATTTGACTATGTTGTCATGTTAACATTTTGTTGTTGTCCTTGGATAAAGATACGTCGTGTGCCTCCTCCTGAAGGATTTTGTGAAATACCACCGAGTGTATATGTTGAAGTTGTGCTCATGGTAGTAGATGTAGCTATCAAGGGGGATTGTTGTGACTTGATGATGCCCCCATGGCATTTACCATCATGGTATTTATGGTGTTGGAGGTGCTTGGGATGTTGGAGGTAGCATGCACTGTCGTTGTGGTGTCAACGGGAGTATTGCTCGTAGTGTTTGAAGGTTGACCACTATGTAACATGTTTTGTGCATTGTTGTTATTAGGGTTAGGAGGTGTCACATTTATCGTGTTAATGTCAAATCCTTGAGGTAATTTGGCTCCTTCACTCAAGAGTATAGCCAAGTATCTATCTCTGTTGTGGCAGACCATTGTTTCAACGAATTGAGAGGCCTCTGGGTTTTGTGCTATTGCCTCTAAGTTTTCCTCAAGTATTTGACCATGTTCATCTTTTTGCAAAAAAAGTTCAAATTCACTGTTTGATGAGGATTGTGTTGTCACTAGAGGTTGATTTTTTGAATTCGAAAATGGATCATAAAAGGTCCAGTTTGAATCATTTGTAGGATTATCGACAGTGGAAATGGGGTCTTGTCGAAAGTTTGCCATTTGTCTTTGTTGTTTTTGAATTCTGGTTTCCACCATAAATGAGATTTCTCAAATAAAAAGGAATGACAACCAAATGTAGTGATGACACTATGCAAGGTCTAAATTCTAAATGACGACTAGGATGACTAATGTTTTGGATTTTTGTGAATAGGATATGCAATGTGAAGATTTAAAATGCAATTTAAGACAAGAGTATCTAAGCACTTCTAAGCTCAAACTTTGTTTTTGATTTTGATTACTAGAGGACTTTGTTGAAAATGACAAGGTGACAAGGTCGATACGACTAGTGAATTTTCCTAACTAGACTTTTGAGTTGGAAAAATTTCACAAAAGAGGACAGTGACTGAAAAAGGGGTTTGATAACTTAGTACAAAAGAGCCTAGTTTCAAAAACAATGATGTTGCAAATTGTGCTTAGGTTTACCTAATCCTAAAGATGCAGAAAAAAATGTGAACCTAGGGACAACCTAATGTCGAATGTATGCAACTAAAATAATGAAGGATGCAACCTATGGTAATGAATGCAAACTAGTGGTCAAGACTTTGAGCAATTTCAAGTTTGGTTCCTAACAGAAACTTCTTGGAAACAGTATTTGACAAATTATTGACAAGATGAAGACTTCAGATTTGACTTTGGATGAAGTTTTAAACAGTGACAGGCAAATGCGTTGTTTGAGGTGTCAGTTGCGTCGGGGTTTTGTGAATGCGGCTCAAGTTTAGTAAATGTGACTAAAAAATAGACAAATGTGACTCAGTTTGTCAAATGTGACTCAATGACAGTAAGTTGCATCTTAGTTTTTCATATGCGGCTTGGTGTTGTTCAGATGCATCATGACGCATATAGTTGCGGCTTTTTAAATGTCAACTGTGGTTTAACAGAGCAATTGCAGTGCAAAAAATCGATTACGGTTCAACAGATGCGACACAGTTTTGTTTCAAATTGATTTTCTTGTCATTTTGATTGCAAGTTTGATCTGTTTGGTGTTGAGAATTTTGTTTGAAGCTGTAGATGTGATAATTCCATAAAGCACTTGACAAGCACAGTTTTTTTAAAAGTAACCAAACACACATCAGATAAGCACAATCCTAGGTTAGGCCATGACAGTATTCGCTAGATTCCACACGGGTTTCCCCAACTGCATATCTGTAGCATGTGAATTTAGAAGCTTGGCTGCATGGGCTCCCCCTTATAGTGCACTCTCTTCTCAAGCCAACCAAGCTTCCAACCCCCATGAAACTCCCATGGCGAGCTGATCACCTCTACTACAAACTGTGAAAGTGTGGATGCCTTCACACCGACTGGTGTTGCGCTAGCAAATATAAGGATTTTTGCTTACTACACAAAAGTTTTTAGTTAGGGACCCCCATTTGAGTGGCCATACATGGGGCAAGAGATTAATCACCATTAAGGTGGCACTCTAGCCTGAAGAGGTTAAGCTCAACAGGGTTTAAGAGAGTACAACTTCGTCCGTATGACACATCCGCACAAGCAATCTTAGGTTTTCCCTTAAGGTTTACATTTATATACCGATTGGGGGTAGCTTGGCTTTAGCTCCGTTGCTAATTTGAGTCACATTGGGGTGATGAAATCCCCAGGTAGGCCCAATTTCTAGAGTTGGTAACCATTTCTCTTACACCCAAGATCACCTGAAAGTGCGAGGGGAGAGGATACTCTGATATACCAAGTCAGGGTAATAACAGATAAAAATAGGTCTAGTTTTCTGATCACGAGGTTTTCACCAAGTGAGAGCATACTCACCTACCATTTTGCAAACACAATCAAACAAAAACAGAGACGCATCCATTTTAAAAGCACCAAAATGAAATGTTTTCTACACTAGAAATCATAAGCACATTGTTTGAAAAGTGAGTCTTTGACAAGTGTAGTTGCAAATCCACAAGTTAAAAATTTTATCCACTAGTCTTGGATCCACAAAACATAACCACCACATGCTGCGAAACACAATTAGTAACACGACAGCTCCTACTGGGTAGAAAGCAGAAAATAAACCAAAATGCTTAAAAGAAAATGGAAAGAACAGAAAAACCTTAAAAATCTGAATGCAAATGAGAAGAAAACTTTACCAGGCGAATGCGTCACGATAGAGAAAATACATTGCTTGGTTCATCAAATGCGGCTCTTTATTTCAACTGCTGCTTTCTAGACTACGATTGCGGCTTGACAGAGTGATTGTGGCTTTCTTGTTTGCGAATGCGTCACAACGCATCAAATGTGTCACGAGTTTTAAAAAAATGATTGCATCGCTCCGTACCTGTACCTTCAAAAACAACAGAAAACACAAAACCATACAAAAATAATAGCAAATAACAGAGTCGTGTTCACGTTGGGTTCACCAAATGTATCTATAGAAATTTAGACGGGGTTAGCTTATCAAATAATAAACATCAAAAATCCAAAGAGGCTATTAAGAACAATGGAAAATCAAAACAAAGAATGATTATACCTTCCTTTCCTTCCATGCTTCACCTTCATAGCACCTTCTAGTTTGCAACAAGTCAATGAGGCCCTCAGATTTCAAATTGAGCAACCTATAATAATGCCAAAGCCCTATGCAAATGTTGAAGGATTTGATAAAATTATGCTTGTCTATGAAAATATGATAAATGAAAATAATGACTACCAATGCTAAAATGACTATAATGTCTATATTAAAAATGACAAGATCCCGATATTATGAGCGAAATTGTCTTTTATAGAAAAAACAATTTTGAGTGGACGAACAAGATTAAATTCTAAGAAAGACCTAGAATGAGAGGTCTAGATTAAACCTGAGAATCCCTAATTAGGATTAGGGAAATTTCATTAATCGAACGGTCAAGATAATATCTCAGATAAATGGATCGACGATGGAGAATAAATGAGATAAATTAATTAGAAAATAAAGATTTTCAAAAATCAAGAAGATAAAGATTGTCCGATTTGCGAGATTCGAAAAATCAAAGAGATAAGATTTGAACTGAAGATCAGATTTGGAAAATCAAGAATCTACCCGATTACTTGATTTTTAGAAGATTAGTTACCAATTTGAATTAAATTAATTCAAATTATGGATTTTATGAGACAATAAATAATCCTTTTTAGATTATTTACCAAAATGGACTGACAGTCAAGATTGTGCTGACATTTTAAATAATTTCATTTGTTTAAAATGAGAGGAATATTAATTTTGACAATTAAATAATTAAATATAATTATTTAAGTTAGCAGATAAGATTAATTAATTAAATTAATTAATCAATTCATCTAATTATGACAGTTAGTGACATATTAAATAAATAAATAAAACTTATTTATTTAATAATCAGGAAGAAATATATGACGAAGGGTGATTAAATAAATTAAGAAATTTATTTAATTAAGGGAAGACTTAGACAATTAATGACGTATTTAATAAATAAATAAAATTTATTTATTTAATAATCATGAAGAATAAAAGGACATGAATTAATTAAATAATTATGAATTATTTAATCAATAGTCGAATGTGGACCAAGGACATAATTAAATGTCATAATTATGCTAGGATGAAAGTGGTAAAAATGAAGCTTATAGGCCTAAGTCATTTTTAGGTGTCTACAACTAGTACAAGATTAGATATCCATTTGGCATAATTGATAGACTTTATGAATCTTGCATCTAGTAGGTTCTTGAGTTTAGCCTTGACTAACAAAGCAATTTGAGGATTCATTTTGTGTAGCTTCTGTTTTACGGGTTTAGCATCTAGAAATAGTGGTAAATGGTGCAAAACCAGTTCTAGATCCAACCTAGGCATATCAGCGTATGACCATCCAAAGTTGACTTTTCACTTTGCAAAGAATTTGCAAAACTCAGGTTTCTCTTCTTCTATTAGGGATGCCGCAAAGAGGACCATTTTGGGATCTTTTATCGTTGATATGTTAACTTTTGTGGTATCCTCTATAAGCATTGTTGATTTCTCTTGAGTTACAGAAAGAAAGTCCAGTCCTCTATCTTTGGGTGCCTGGGAGAGGTTTTCACTTGTAGATACATCCTTTATTTTTCTTTTTTTGTCATCAAAAGGTCCCATTCAGTTTTCACCTAAAGACATTTCATTTTTTGTTTTTTTTTTTCATTTTGAAAATAGACGACGAAGCAGTCTCCCCAAAGTAAGCAGCACAATCTAGATCGATAGCAAATCCAACCTTATGATCACCATTGGGTATGCCCTCATGTAGTCCCATAAATTCAGCAATTGGCTCATCATTCTGAAATGTGTCCAAGACCGGCAAGCCTTGTTGGTCCCAATCAATAAACTGTGAGAAGACTAAGAAATTCCATCGTCAGTGTTGGTGAATTGTGGGGAGGATGCAGAAAGCATGCAGATGGATTTAGAGACATTGAAAATGAATTTTTCATCATCCAATTCCCAATCGGATTCTATCCAATATTCTCCTTCACTTGACTCATGCTCATTATCAAAATAAGGGACAAAAGGACTATCATTATGGTCTACAAGTTTAGATGAATCATGATGATGGTCATCAACTATAGGTGGTTGGGCGGATGGGTGGGGTATATGGCTGATAGGACTGGAAGATGATTTGGTTTTGTCATTGTTCCTTGAGCTAAAGAGTTTATCCCTATTTTCTCTTTTACTTGGGCTCTTTGGATTGTTGGTTGTATCAATTTTAAATGTTTTACAAAAAAATTGTTCAAAGGTGAGTTCTCTAACTCAAGGAACAATTCATCAAGGAAACAACACTTAGGGATTGTTGGGATCCATGTTCCCACTCATGGGAGTCAGTTTTGGTGAGGGATTCCTCAATTGTTTCGACACTTTCTAAAGCATTTACACTTTCACTTGAAAGCACACTAGTACATTGATCATCATGTCAAGGTAGTTTGTACCCTAACCCAAGATACTTTGGTCATTTGGATGGTGCTATAGGTTCCCTTTGTCCAGTTTTGTCCCTGCCAAGGCCACTAGTTCCATTGTAACCTTTAGCCTTCATCATGTCCTATCCTTTTCCATATATCTTAACTGGTAATGGGGTAGGTCTTCCATTTCTTTGTAAAGCCATCCTGTAATGTCAGCAATATCCTCATTTTTCATATCTCCCCATTTTATGAAAACTATTTTTGGTGGCACCTTAAAAATTTCTTTAGGCTCCATTCTAAAACATGGTTGACCATAGACCTTTGGAGACTTAGGTATTGTCATGATACTATATGACATATGCAGTTTAAATTCTCCATAGCCTAGGTCCTGGATCTTGACAATGGGCTTAGCCTTAGGAAGTGAGGAAGATGATGTCATGGTGGAAGATGTGGATGGAGTGGATGTGGATGACGATGTGAATGTGGAAGGGTCAATGAATTTGGAGTTTGGAACCTCTCGATTAATGGGCACCTAACATTTTGAAATACCCCTGAAGTTGATGCAATATTGGAAAGGGTCGGGGTCTCCATATATGGTGACTTTTGTGCCATAAAAAGGAAATTTAAGGTATTTGTGATAAATGGACAGAACAACTTTAAGGGCATGAATCCAGGGTCAACCGAGTAAGATGTTATATGGTAATTCAAGATCTAGGACTTGGAAAGTTGTGTCTACAATGACTGGTCCAACTCTAATGGGAAGAGTGATCACACCACGAGTCAAATGTTCCTCATCATCATATGATTTTATGACTATGCTCTTTGTAGGGTCTACGCAAGCATCAAAAAATCCTAGAGCCTTAACTAGTTTCAAGGAACATATCCTTAGTCCTACTCCATCAAATACTAGGACTCGTTTGACCTTATGCTTATGGATGAAAACCTCAATGTGTAGTGTGTCATTATGATTGGTCTTTTGTGAAAAATAATCTTGATCGAAAAAGGTTACGTGATGGGGTTTAGTGAGATATCCCACCATGGCCTCAAATTGACTGACATCAATGTCTTGTGGGACGGATGACTCTTGTAGGGTCTTGTTGAGTATAGCCTTATGTGCAGGCGAAATGTGAAGTAACTCAAGTATGGATATTTGTGGAGTTTTTCCTAGCTAATCAGTGAGGTTAAACTGACTCTTGGGTTCGGACTACTTTGTAGATGGGCCAGATTGTGATGGCTTTGTGAATGGACCAACTATTGTAATTCTTCATTGTCATGGAGGAGGGCCAGCTATAGTGACTTTTCCACTTCAGGTAGTAGTATTGCATTTAGGTGCTCTTTTAATAGTTATGGTATTGACATAGTCCTCATTAGTTCACACATTGTTAATAATAGGTCCACCAAAATAATCAAAAGTAGCGCGAGTATAATTGGCTTGATTGTTATTAGTCTTGGGACCTGATGTGGAAGCTTTATTAGAACCATGATCTTGCAGTTGGTCTGAATTGGATTTAAATTGTGGCCCACCCACTTCAATTTCATGATTTTCAATAAGGTCTTGCATGATGTTCCTTAGCTACCAACAAAGATGATGTTTTATGTCCCTTAGCCTGATGGTAATCATACATTGGTACATTTTGACCATTTTTTTGACGACGGCCCATTGGAATTTTGACGGCTGTTCATCGTCAAAATTCTGACGGGCCATCATTGAAAATTTGGTTAAAATGTACCAGTGCTAAAAATAATTATCATCCCACCATGATGGTTTAAAATACCCAGGGACATATGGTTTAGGATCCTGAAGTGTGATGAGACCATTCTGAAGAAGCTTCTTAAGGATATCCTCAATTGGCTCTCCCAAAGCATTGTATGTTCGTCTTTTCTGGAATTTTCTTATCTGGCAAGGTAGTTCTTGATTTTGACTGTTCTGACCACTTTGGTTGTTGACAAGAGGTGATAGTGTTGTTGTTGGCTTGTTTTGCAATTGAGTTCCCTTAAGAGCAAGTACTGATCTTATCATTTTTACAGCTTTGGCATCAATAATGCCATCATTGGTGACATGTTTTTTTTTACCCAATACTTATTTTTGTTAGCAAGCAGATTTGCGTTTACGTTTTTAGGACCATATTTTAATTCCCCTTTGGAAATAAGGGCTTTCTCAACTTGGACTCCTTTTTCAACTAGGTCTACAAATGTTGTACAACAATGAACTTGCAATCCGCACTTTAGTGGGCCTATGAGTTTTTGGACAAATATGTCAACCTTTTCTCTTTTAGGTATATCAATATGACAATGACTTTCAAGACTTCTCCACTTTTGGAAAAATGGGATAAAAGTTTCACCAATATCTTCTTCTATGAGAGTGCATAGCCTAGTGATTTAGGTGTCCATGTCAATGTTATATGAGTAATTCTTTAAGAATATTTCTTTAAGTTCATCCCATGTTCTTATACCTTTCAAAGTGGTGAACCATTCAAGTGTCAGCCCTATAAGACTCTTAGAGAAAATTCTCATTAAGTAAGTCTCTTTGTAGGCAATGTCCATGCAATTGGTTGTGAATTCTCAAATATGTTCAATATGACTCATTTTACCTTTGTACCTAGTGAAGTTGGGTGCCACATAGCCAAGAGGGAATGGTGGAATGTTCAAATTTATGTCAAAAGGATATAAGTTTCGATCATATGACATGTGTGACCTCATGTTGGATGCTCGCAATTCTTGTATTTCCTTTTGCATATCCTTCATTTGGGATTTCATGGCAT
Organism: Sequoia sempervirens; assembly: GCA_007258455.2. NCBI lineage: Eukaryota > Viridiplantae > Streptophyta > Pinopsida > Cupressales > Cupressaceae > Sequoia > Sequoia sempervirens. The sequence continues at coordinate 14,793 of VDFB02379294.1, forward strand.
CAATTATGGGTTTGTTTGTGGTATCACAAAAGGATGTGATAGTTATTCCATGAATTCCCATTCATTGTGAAAAGAGATTGATGTTCTGTTGTGGAATAAGATGTTGTGACATGTATGATCTGTTTTGGTTTTCATGTTTTTGGTGTTGAAAGTTTGGTTTGGGGACTTGTTGATGAGTGTGAATATGTGATGAGTATGTTGGAATATGCCCTCCATCCATTTGAGTTGAGATGTGGGGAATATGTTGACCATGCATGTTTTGATGCCCAAATGATGTCATGTGTTGAGTTTTCTGATTTCCCGATCCAAATTTTTGGAATTTCCTATGAGGGATGTTTATGTTTTGTCCTTGGGAGGTATTGGTGTTGAATTGTGATGACATGTTAATGTTTGGTTGTGATCCTTGGATAAAGACACGTGGTTTACTTCCTCTAGCAGGATTGAATGATGGACCAATGAAAGATCTTGATGAGGATGCACTCATGGCACTAGATGAAGCTCCAAATAAGGGATTTGAGGGGCTTTCCCCCATTGATGAGGACCCAAAAGTGGCTCCAACTAATCGTGATGATATTGTGGACATGGTTAGCATTGATTGTGTCATGGCTTGTGTCATGGTTGACGTTGATTGTGACATATTTGGAATACCCCCAATAGATGTGGCATTGATTGAGTTGAGATTATTTTGATTGGTTGTGTCAATGGTTGTGGTATTAATGGTACTTGTGATAGTTTGCAAGGTGGCACTGATAGAAGCATTGTTTTTCATGTATTGGGATTGGCTTGAGTTGGACATGTTATTGACACTAGGTTCGGGTGATGTTGTTCTCAAAGTATTAATGTCAAACCCACGTGGCAATATAGCTCCTTGACTTAAAATTATGGCCAAATATCTATCTCTATCATATAAGACCATTTTTTCTACAAAGGAGGCTACCTCTAGATCTTGTGCTGCTACCTCTAGGTGTTCCTCAAATATTTTTTCATGTTCATCCCTACATAAGAATGGTTCAAAGGGGTTGTTTGATGAGGATTCCATGTTCATGAGAGGTTGGGTGTTTTTTTTATTAAATGGTTTGTTAAAAGTCCAATTTGGGTCATAAGTGTTATTGTTGATGTTGGGATTGGAATCTTGTCCAAGGTTCTCCATTTGTCTTCTCCTCCTTTGGAGTCTAGTCTCAACCATAAAATGGAATTGCTCAAATGAAGATGATGAGAATGACAACCAAATGCAAGGATGATGCTAAACTATGTTTTTGGATATTTTTGGATAATAAGGGATGACAATGCAAGACTATGTGTTTTTTGATTTTTGATAAAGGGATGACAATGCAAGACTATGTTTTTTTGGATTTTTGATAAAGGGATGACAATGCAAGACTATGTGTTTTTTTTTTGTGGATTTTTTATAAAGGCATAACAATGCAAGACTATGTTGTCTAAAGGAGATGACTAATGCCAAAGGATAATGAAGACTAGGATGGTAATGTTGACTAAGTGACCAATGCCAAGTCAAGATGCCAAATGGGGACTATGATGACAAATTTTTGGTATTTTTAAAGATAAAATATGCAAGATGATGACTAAGATGATTTGAATGTATAAAAGTCAAAATGGTTTGGAAGAAGGTTTCCAAACCACCCTATGCTTGATCTATATCTCAATTTTGGGAAATCAAAGGACTTGTTTGAAGGACCAAATGACAAGGACAAAATGACAAGTGATATTTCCTAACTAGACTTATAAGTTGGAAAGGTCTCACAAAACGACAATGACTAAAGAAGACTAAGTCCAATGATAACCTACTTTTGAAAGTTAAGATTTTGCAAAGTGAGGCAAGGTTTCCTAGTCCAAAATCTAAAAATGAAGTGAGGATGCAAGGACTGAAAGCGAAGATAATGATGCCCTAAGGATGATACTAGATTTTTTCAAGGATAACCTATGGGTGATAATGCAACCTAAGAATGCAAATGATAAAGAATTTGAGAAATTTTTGGTCTGGTTCTTGACAGAGTCTTCTGGAATAAGATGTCTGATGGAAATTTGGACATATTAGAACTCAGTTTCTGGTGTGAGACAAGTTTTTATTTTTTTCAAGTGAATGCATCATTTCAGGTTATGAATGCATCTCAATATGGTAGATGCAACTTAGATTTAGCAAATGTGGCTCCATAAAAAGAAAATGCAACTTTTTGGGAAGCAAATGTAGCTTGACACAAGAAAATGTGGTGTTCTACAAAGTGAATGTAATGCAACAAAGTAGATGTGGTGTTTTGAAAGGAAAATGCGGTGCAACAAAGGGAATGCATCACAAAAGATGTGGTATAAAAGAAAAAAGTCTAATTTGTTTGCAATTTTGGTCCAAAATATAAAGTGTTTGATGTTGAATGTTTGTTTGTAGATCTGAAAGTGATGTTTTTTTTGTTTGAATATCTAAAAACACTTGGAAAGAAAAATATTTTGTCTTTTGAAACAAGCACGATCTTAGGTTAGGCCAAGACAATATTCTCTAGATTCCACGTGGGTTTCCCTAGCTGCATATTCTTAGCATGTGAATCCAGAATCTTGGTTGCATAGGCTCCCCTTTATAGTGCACTACTTCTCAAGCCAACCAAGCTTCAAACCCCCATAAATATCCCATGGTAGGTTGATCACCTCTAGTAATAATTTCAAAGATGTGAATTCCTTCACAATGACCGTTGTTGTGCTAGCAAATAGAGGGATTTTGGCTACTACACAAAAGTGTTTAGTTCAGGACCCCCATTCGAGTGGCCATACATGGGGCACAAGATTAATCTTCATTTAGGAAGCATTCCAACTTGGAGAGGTTATGATCAATAGGGTTTTAGGGAGAAATACTTGGTCAGTATGACACATCCGCACTTGTAATCCTAGGTTTTCTCTTAGGATTCACATTTATATATCGGTTGGCGGTAGCTTGGCTTTAGCTCCATTTCCATTTTGAGTCACCTTGGGGTGAGTACCTTTTCCTACCAAGGAAGGCCCAAATTCTACATTCAATAATCATTTCTCTTACACCCAGGATTGCACAAGTGCATAAGGGGAGAGGATACTTTGATTATTGAATCAAGGTAAACACAAAGATAGATAGGTCTAGTTTAATGATCACCTAGTTTGCACAAGGTGAGAGCATAATCACCTAACACCCCAAACACAATCAAGCAAAGGACAAGAAAAGTTCTTTTTAGTGCACCAATTGAAGTGTTTTCTAATCTAGAAATCAACAAGCACATTGTTTCAAAATAAAAGCCTTGGACAATCGAACCTACAAAACCACAAGTTAGCAGTTTACAAAAAAATATGTCTTCGACCCACGAAACACTCAAAGCCACATGTTTTAACACACCATTAGTAACCACAAAGACCCTAGAATATAGATTGCAAAAGAAAAAAATAGAATGCAAAAAAGAAATCAAGTGAAATCTAGAAAAACCTGAGAGCAAAATTTCACCAGGCAGATGTGTCACAGTAGAGCGATTGCATCGTTCTAAGTAACAAATGCATTGGAATTCTAGCTTCTGGAATATGCTAGAAAAATGTGGAAACTTGCAAGACAAATGTACCACGACCTCAAAAATACATAACTTTGCAAAGTGTATGCATCACGATAGAGTGAATGTGGCATTCTGGATAGCGAATGTATCATGACAAATTGAATGTGTCATTATGCAGATCAAATGCATCGTGGTTGTACCTGTAGCTACAAAATAGAAAAATATCATACAAAAAAACAAAAAATGCATGATTTTGGCATCAAGTTCACCAATGTAACTATGGGAAATTATCCTAGGGTTAGCAAATCAAATGCATAAACATAAAAACCCAAAGTAATAATGAAGTGGAAACGAGAAACGTGAAAAAAAAATGAAAGATCTCACCAAATGTCTTCAATCTCCATGGCTAACCTCCATTACACCTTCTCAACTTGCTACAAATATGATGTTGCCCTCAAATTTGTGATGAGAAAACTAATGACAATAACAAGTGCTAAGCAAATGTTGAAGGATTTGAAATGACAATATGCAAATACTATGCTAATATGCAACTGGTAAGCATAAAACTATGTCTAAATTATGCAAGTGTGTTTATGACAAGAATGACAATAATGCCAAGATTTCAAGATGACATGAGATTTCCTAAAACAAGAGTGCAAGAGACTTAGATAGCATGAGGTAACAAAATGAGACCAAAATTTCCATTTTATAGAAAAATAAATTTTGAGTGAATGGCCAAGATTGAAGATTGACAAATGCCCTAGAATCAATGGACAAGATTCAATTTGACAACCCACAATTAGGGTTAGGGAAACATTAGGGAAAATTCAAAATGAATGGACAAGAATGATTTTTAGAAAATAAAATCAAGGGTGGACAATGCATGTGACAAGAGATAAGATTGGCACAAAAAAAGAGGTGGCTAGAAAATCAAATAATAAATGGAAATTATTTGATTTTTGAGGAAAAAGACTATTTTGAATATAAAAAAAAATTAATTCAGAAAGGTAGGGACCACATGATAATAAATAATTAATTTTAATTATTTACTAAAAGAGGGAAATGTAAAATTAAATAATTAAAGATAATTATTTAATTAGAAAGGGTGACCAATAATTAAATAAATTAAAGAATGTATTTAATTATGAGAAGACTTTGAGAATTAGTGACATATTAAATAAATAAATAAAATTTATTTATTTAATAATCAGGGCATAAATGGGCGAAGATAATTAAATAAATTAAGAAATTTATTTAATTATAAGAAGACTTTAGACAATTAGCAATGCATTAAATAAATAGATAAAATTTATCTATTTATTAATTAGGAAGAATAAAAAGGACATGAATTAATTAAATAATTATGAATTATTTAATTAATAGAAAGAAGTGGACCAAGGACATAATTAAAGTGTCTTAATTATGTTAGGAAGAAAAAGCTGGAAAAATAGAGCTTGCAGGCCTAGGTCATTTGTTTGTGTCTACATCTCTGATTGGCTCTGATTAACTCCAATAGGTGAAAATAACCCCTCATTTTGAGTTATTTATAGATTTAAGTGCATTTAATACCCCTATTTAATACAGGTATGGTGGGTTGGGTAGTTGGTAAAGGATCAAGTTTCAAAAGCAGTTGCAGGAGGGGCGAAGTCCATAGGGTAGACGGTCAATGGGACTTAGCCATCAGAAACAATAGAACGACAACCAGAGAGGTGGGTCCTGGGCTGTGGAAGGAAAAGGCCCATCAGCCATTTGGGATGCTGAAAATGATAGGAAAATTCATAAGGGGTAGCCCATGTCAGTGGACCTGTACGGCCCCAAGGACACCAATCTAAAAGGAAAAAGAAAATTTCCAAGGGACCTCGCAAAGGCTTAGGACTTAGAAAATTTGAGGAGGGAAACATGGTTGACTCAAGATGAACTCTCTAGGACTCACTAACCATTTTGGAAACCAAATAAGGGGCATGCAAAATGAGACAAAAAAAAATGACCCGATGAGGTGAAGGAAAGAGAAGGTCCCCATTCTAAATGGGGTGTGTATTCTGAGGGCACAAAAAATGGTGACTCTGCTAGAGAATGCTCCCAAATGTTCTGAGGATAAGCATTCATCTAAAACCTAGAATCTATGGTTTCATAGACTAGGGGCTGACCTCTGAAAGTGAACTACGAGAATGGGGTCCTTACTTGATTCAACCTACGAAACATCTTAGAAGTGTGTGTTCACTGAATTCATTCCTTTCCTTAGAAACTATGGCAGACAATGATCAATCAAACTGAGCAAGCTACATGAATCATCCAACACCAAAACTAACCTAGACATTTCCCCGCTACCATTCAGGCCATAGCCCTAGTAGAGTTGTCATTATGACCCCATGGATATTGCTCTACTACTAGCTGGGCATCAATAGCCTTGGTAGAGTTATCTGCACACCCATACGGTTGTTTGATTTCTGAATTTTCTTTCTTTTGATATTTATTTTCAAACTTTATTCTTTTGCTCAACCATGTAAGCACTAAAGCCTACAATGGGTTTGGGAGCCAAAATGGTCAGTAGAACGGATTTAAGATTTTCCACTCGCTAAGTCCTCATAACGGCTACTGCACAACCCTTTGGGAATCATTAATATGCCTTTCGTGCTACATCTGAGATGAACATAAAAGGAAACAACCAAGGGTCAATTTCTAAGGTAGAGTTCAAATGAGGAAATCATTCTGAGGTAGCTACCTAGGACCAATGGTTGAGAGTGAACATTTAGCCAAAGAACACTAAGAGTGGGTAGAAAAGTGAACTATTCATTAAAAAAACATGACCACCATAGTAGAAATGAAGAACACCCTCATCAAAACAAAACAGTTGAGAAACATGCAAAAAAATGAAGTAGAGCCACACAAAGTAGTGAAACAAAAGAAAACCAAGAGTAGCCTACTCTACCCTATGTATAGGTATTTAAAGGAATAGCTCTAAAAGAGCTCAGGCTTGGAAGTAATGCCATAGGTTCTGCCCATTGATAGACAATAGGATGTCCTCACTAGTTTGGGTCTTTAGGTGGAAAGCATTATCTCTGGGGATTTCAGGGATCTGAAAGGGGCCAAGCCAAAGCTTGTTGAATTTGTTATGTTCCCCTTTCTTTCATGGGCCTTGCCCCAACATAGGACTAGACCAGTGATTCAAAAGGCCTTGATCTTAGCTCGACATTCAAACCATCTCTTGACTATTCCCTGATGCTTGGTGAAACTTTCTATTGCATGGTCATGTAATTCTTCTAAATGTAATAGCTTAGCCAAGTGAGCTTCTCTACGATCCCCTCCTTCGTAAAAGTCATTGATAAACTAGAGGGTGGGAATCTTCAAGTGGATTGTGAATATGGGCTCTAGGCCATAAACAAGATGGAATGGGGAATCACCAAGGGAAGCCTTGTGGTGTGTGCAATCTGCCCAAAGGCCAAAACGGAGCTGGGTGTGCTAGTCCTTGGGATTCCTATCAAGCAATTTTTTTATTACAGTGATTAGGTTCTTGTTGGTGGATTCTGCTAGGCCATTACCTTGGGGGAAATAGTTGGACAAGAATTGGAGGGAAAATCCATAATCAAAGGCCCAACTAGCAAACTTAAGTGAGGAGAATGCAGCGCCATTGTCACACACTAAATCATACGAGCAACCAAAATGATTTAAAATGAAACTTTCAAGAAAATTTGTAACTACCTCAGTTGTGCATTGCCTACATGCAATGGCTTCTTTCCATCTAGTGCATTAATTCAAAACAATTAGAACGTACTTCTATCCTGTAGATGACGGTGGGCTTACTAGACCAATGAAGTCAACACCCCATTGCATGTGTAGACACTTAAAAATGACCTAGGCTTGCAAGCTATATTTTTACCATCTTTCGTCCTAGCATAATTATGACACTTAATTATGTCCTTGGTCCACATTCAACTATTAATTAAATAATTCATAATTATTTAATTAATTCATGTCCTTTTATTCTTCATGATTATTAAATAAATAAATTATATTTATTTATTTATTCAATACGTCATTAATTGTCTAAGTCCACCCTTAACTAAATAAATTTCTTAATTTATTTAATCACCCTTCTTCAGTCATTTCTTTCAGATTATTAAATAAATGAATCTTATGTATTTATTTAATATGTCACTAATTGTCATAATTAAATGAATTGATTAATTAATTTAATTAATTAATCTTATCTTCTAAATTAAATAATTATCATTAACTATTTAATTGTCAAAATTAATATTCCTCTCATTTTAAATAAATGAAATTATTTAAAATGTCATCACATTCTTAAATGATAGTCCATTTTGGTAAATAATCTGAAAATCAATTATTTATTATTTCACAAAATCCATATTTTGAATTAATTTAATTCAAATTGGTAACTTTCCTCCAGAAATCAAGTAATTGAGCAGATTATTGATTTTCCAAATTTGATCTTCAGTACAACTCTTATCTTCTCGATTTTTCAAATCTCACAAATCAGGTAGTCTTTATCTTCTTGATTTTCAAAAATCTTTATTTTTCTAATTAATTATCTCATTTATTCTCCACCGCTGATTCGATCTTCTTAGATGAAATCTCAACCGCTCGCTTAAGGATTTTTCCCTAACCCTAATTAGGGATTATCAGATTTAATCTTGTCCTCTGATTTTAGGTCACTTTCGAAGGTCAATCTCATCTGTCCATTCAAAATGGTATTTTCTATAAAATGCTATTTTGTTCTCATTTTTGCATTAGACACAATTACACATTGATGCAGTGACATACTTAAAGATTTTACATACATTGCAGCATTTTATTAGCTTATTCTACTTAGTCTTGGCACATTTTAGGCATAGGCATTTCAATAATATTGTCATAGGCATAGGCATTTTAGAAGAAAATACTTCAAAGCTTGTGTAGGTCCTTTGTCAAGGATTGCTCGCACGTTCGATCTAAGGGAAACACAAATCAACAAGTTAGAAGGTGTAATGGAGATCAGCCATGGAGAATGAAAACATTGGGTGAGATTGTTCTATTTTATATGTTTTTGTTTATTGTTCCTTTGTACTTCATTATTTCTTTGGGTTTATGCTTTTAATTCATTTTAATCTAACCTAAAATTAACCCTTAGTTACATTGGTGAACCCGACATATTTAGACAAATAAAGAGCAATTTTTGGAGTTGGTTTCTTTTTGTTGTAGGTTTTGCATCATTTTGGATAAAGCCCTAGTTTCCAAATATTCAACCATAACTTTCAAATGGCTACTTATTTCCTCACAAAAAAAAATTGCAGCTTGGGGACAACATCACAAGCTTTCATTCTGAAAATCATATTTTTTGGATTTGTTTTTAATTTTTTATAATTTGTTTTTTGTTTTTAATGAAAAAATAATTTTGAGAGAAAATTATCAAATTTTTCAGATATGTTTACATTTCTAGAAAGCTCTCTAAATTTTAATAGGGGTCTATTCTTTATCTTTTAAATTTGGATGTGCAATTGTTAGTCAAACAATAGATCTTTTAAAATTGGGGTTTAAAAAAGATTTGCTTATATCTCACCCACAGTTGTAGATCTGCTCAAAAAATGTTTTTTGCAGACTTGGGATGACAAAAGATGACTCCAATCCAAAAATCAGAATTGTTGGAGCTGTTTTGTATTTTTTATAATTTTTTTATGATTTTTCATAAAAAATTAATTTTAGGTGCAAAACAGCAATTTTTTCTGATTTATTTACACTTTTGGAAAGATCTTAAGATTTTAGATAGGTTCTATTCTCTTTATTTTTAATTTTACTATCAAAAATAATTTCCAAAAATCAGATTTGTCTTGACTAGCTAACCCTCTAATAGTAGTGATCAATTATCTTGTTAGGGTTTTGGCTTTGTTGTTGGTTTTGTGCATGTGCAAAAAAAAACACTTCAAAGGACACATTGGATCAAGTGGAAAAAAATGACACATCTAACTATTTTTGCAAATCGATAGTCAAAGATCATTATCAAACTACTAATGAATCTTTCTACAGAACGCATGTTGAAGACCCTAGTTAAATTTTTGAAACAGATTGTCTGGTACTATAGAAAATCTTTCAATTGGATTAAAATTAACAAGTGTCTACTATGTTTGGTGCGAAAGAATATTTGTGTAATTACCCTCATGATTTGGTATATCGAAGTATACTCTCCCCTTGCACATTTGTGTGATCCCGGGAGTAAGAGAAACGGTTACTAACTCTAGAAATTGGGCCTACCTAGGGATTTCATCACCCCAACACAACTCAAACCGACAATGGAGCTAAAGCCACCCGACTGGTATATAAATGTGAATCTTAAGGGAAAACCTAAGATTACGAATGCGGATGTGTCATACGGATAGAGTAGTACTCTCATAAACCCTGTTGAGCTTAACCTCTTCAGGCTGGAGTGCCACCTAATTGGTGATTAATCTCTTGCCTCATGCATGGCCACTCGAACGGGGGTCCCGAATTAAACACCTTGGTGTAGTACCCAAAAACCTTCTATTTTCTAGCGCAGCACTGATCGGTGTGAAGGCATCCACATCTTCATAGTCTGTAGTAGAGGTGATCAATCTACCATGGGAGTTTCATGGGGGTTAGAAGCTTGGTTGGTCTGACAAGAGAGTGCACTGTAAGGGGGAGCCCGTATAGCCAAGCTTCTAGATTCACATGCTACTGATATGCAGTTGGGGAAACCCACGTGGAATCTAGTAAATATTTTCTTGGCGTAACCATAGGATTGTACTTGTCTCATGTGCTTGCTTATAGTCAAAATATCGTGCTTGCAAGTGTTTTCTAGATACTGAAACAAACCAAACAATGGTCAAACATCTAGAAACAACCAAGTCAAACTTCAAGAATTTGGTCAAAACTAGTCTAAACAGTCTATCTACAACACATCTACTTTCCTATGCAATGCATCTAACATGTCAAGTCACATTTTCCATTTATAATGCCACATTTGATCTGTTGTGTCACATGTACCATTTAAAAATTTGCATCTAACTTGTCACACTGCATTTGCAATTTAAAAGGACGCATCTGAGTCTCACCAAACTACATTTGTCACATTTTACTGCATTCGTTAGTTCTAGAGCTACATGTGGATTCCTAACATGCATTTGCCACTTGAAACGACGCATTTGCTTAAATAAAAGTTAAACTTTGTCAAAGACAAGAATCTGAATCCAAACATTTTTGTCAAATATCTTTTTCAAATATCTTTGTCAGAAACTAGAATTGAAATATTGTCCATCATAGTCCTCATTTGGCATATAGACTTGGCATTGGTCATTTTCCTTGGTCAACATTTTCATATGTAGTCTTCATTGTCACCTTGGCATTTGGTATCCTTTCTTGAAAATTTTATCACCTAGCATTAGTCATTTCCCTTAGACAAACATCATTATCATCTCACAACATCATGGCATCCACCACCTTGTCTTCCCTTCAACAAAATGTTGATAGGCTTGCTAGTAAAGTTGAATACGAATTACTCTGTAGAGGTCAATACAAAGAAGCCTTTGACTTTAGGAGAGAATTTATCCAAGTCAAAAATCAATGCCCTTCGTACCAACAACCCATCAGTCCAAGTCCTCCATCTGTCTACCCTCACTATCAACAATCACTTAACACAAGTCCTGCCATTAATTCCCAACACACGTCTACTTATTACCCTTATCCTAACCTTGACAATGGAAGTCAACTATCCGCTAGTCCATTCCATGTCTCCACGTCATATGTTAGTCCTTCACCTATTAATCACGTCCAATTCTACATCCCTTATCAACCATCTACCAACTCATGTCGAGTCCCCACATCATACCATACCGATCTATTCCAAGTCTCCATGTCCTATTTCAATCAACCTTACACCAATCCAGTCAAATTCTCCATGTCATATCCTTCTCCTTCAACAATTAATCCAATCCAATACTCCATTACATATCCAACCCAAGACTCCATGTCCTATCCTTGTCACTCACATGCTAGTCCAGTCCAAGTCCCCATGTCCTATCCTAGTCCTTCATATACTAGTCCAGTCCAAGTTCCCACATCCTATCCTAGTCCTTTGTTCATTAATCCTTTTCAAGTCACCCCCTCACAAGCCACATCTAGTCATGAAAATTCTATCATAGTCCAAAGTCAAATCCCATTTAATAGACTTGAGGATAAAAATCAAAATGAAAGTCCAAAGCACGACCTTATAACATCACTCTCATGTCAAGAACAAGGTAGTCCATCCCATGACCCTATCTTTCAGTCCATCCAATAAGTTCTTCAAGACAATCATGACATCCAAAAAACCCCAACCCTTGACAAAGACTTCAATCCTAATTGCATCACCCATGACAACCTCATCTTTGACCAAGACCCTACTATTGACCAAGAAGTCCAAATCCATGACAAACCCATCTTTGACCAAGACCCTACCATTGAGCAAGAATTCCAAGATGATCCACTCCTTGACCTTTATGCCATTCATGATAAAACACTTGCTGACCTTATAAGGCCTTGAATATTGACACTTCCCACGATGAGACACTTGCCTCCATAGGACACATAGATGATATTCCTCCAAAACAAGAATCTTCCACTAGGGACATGCTTGCATATGATCAAGTTATAGCTAAAATCATTGGAATCTATGACACTAACCACAATGATGGCTTCGACATTGCCTTGGAAGCACCAACAGAATCATCTAAACCTAACATGTCACATGATCAGACCAAAGATATCAGTCGGGAATATGTCCAACATGACAATGAAGCTAAGACACTTTATCAACTAGGGTTATTTATCTTTGTCAGAGCAGGCTTTCTTGTAGATGAAAATATTACAAGTGATAGTATCCACATACCTAATAGTGGGTTAGCATCTTGCTTTCAAAACAACAAATACCCCATCGCAAATAGAATCTGTCAAAGCATGCAATATCAAGGAAAAGGACTAGGCATACACGAGAAAGGAATTATAGAACCAATACAGCTTCAGGAAAATTATAGACATCAAGGTCTTGGCTATTCCTCAGTTATTAAATAAAACGATGTTAATGGTACTGGTGCAGGAGCACTTGAGAAACACTAGGCTTTCTAGAAGTCTAGAATGAAGTTCTATTTTTGTTGTGTTATCTTGAGGTCATGTTGACCATCTTGTTTGTGTTAGAGGTGTTAGAATATGTTAGAAGGAATGTTGATCAGTAGTTCAAGGTAGATTGGAAGATTTTCACAACTTGTTTCCAATAGGTTTCACTAGGTGTTAGAAATAAAGCAGAAAATGTTGCATTTTTGCAATTTTGGCCTGATGTGGTGGTTATATCTGACCAAGAGATGAAGTAACCTCTTTATGAACCTTTAAAAGGTGGTCCTCAAATTGAAATGGAGGTTGGAAAAACATTGTATCTTTTGGGGTTTACCGTTCATATGGAAAAGCAATGAATTTCATGCAATTTTCTAGTTTTTAGTTCTTGTTTTGAGTGTTAATGGAGGGTTCCAAGCACTATGTAGTGTTTGACACATGTGATAAGTACTATACAAGCTTTTTGTGGTTAGTAGCTAGGTTGTTTCATCATTTCATATCTTTGTTTTTGGTAGGTTTTATTTCTTTCATTGTTGATCCGTCTAGTAGACTGTTATTCATGGAGTCTTAGACATCTGTTTTCCACTATACCTGGTGTATAGCCCATGGGGAATGAGGCTAAGCTCCATGCCTATATATAGAGTAGGTTTAGGATATTTTAGAAGTCCAAGAAGCATGGTGAAATTCTTTCCCTAGGCGAGCTTGACTGTGCCCGGCTAGGAAAGACAGTGAAAACCAAGCCCTAACGTTGCAGAGGTGTTAATTCCCTATCAATCCAAGGTGTTTGGTGGATGTAGGAGACCTTGAAAAAGGTTTGGAAGGAAGCAAGATTCTTCACCAATACTTTTGGGGATTGGAAAAATCAAATAGTTCACTATGTGGTCAAGAAATGGCCTAAAAAACCCTAAACCTCACAAAATCAGGGTTACGCCTGTGTACAGTCAATGAAGGCTTGAAACCTCAAAAGTCCTTGAGAGGTTGGAAAATGAACCAAGGTCTCCAAAGGAAGTTTGTTTTGAACTATAGAAGGATGGGAGCTTAAACCTATTTTCTCGGGCTAGGAGGCCTAATTGGGGCTCAAGGGCTAGTAGCCCTTCTTAAACCCTAGAGTAGGGTTTGGAGTGAGCGATGGAGAAATGGTGATTGGTGGTTGTTCAAGAACCCTTGTGAGATGGTTTTGAAGCCACGAAAGACATCCCACACCCCTGCATTAAGTTAGTGAGGCATTTGAGGGATGGCTAGTCTTTAGGAAGATTAAAGGCTAAGGAGAGAAAGAGGGAAAGAACACCAAGTTTGGTTTGGTTAGGGAAATGAAGATGATAGTAGGGTTGGCCAAAAGAACCAAGGGTGCCTAACAAGCATTAGGGCCTATAGGTTAAGAAGGTGGAGAGTGACACCAAAGGGTTTTCCAAGTTGAGACCTAGAGCATGGGACAGTAATTGTCTCATCCAACCCTACCCTATCAAATTGGTATCAGAGCAAGTAAAAGATTTGGGAAGAATCTTGTATGTCAGACCTTGAATCTAGTGGTTCTACCATCATGGTGACAAATGTTGAATTGGCCAAGAAGCTAGAAGAACAGGAGGAAGACAATAAGCAGTTAAAGGATATAATAGAACAACTTGAGAAAGCATTGAATAATGTGAAGTTGGAAGGAAGGGTACCAAAGAAAGAAGAGGTTGTAGAGGAAGACAAGATCCCTGAACCTAACCCTGTTTTGGAAGAGGAGCCTCTCTTGAAGGCATTGAAGGCCTTGAGTGGAAAAGGACTTGAAGGAATACCACTATTTAGTAGGAAAATGGAAGCTGATCTAGTCATGGATTGGATAGAGGGAATGGAAAACCATTTTGAATGTGATGGAGTCACTGAAGCACAGAAGGTAAAGGTGGCCAAATCAAGACTTAGAGGTTCTACCTTGACATGGTGGAAGTTCATTCAAACAAAGAGGGAAAAGGAAGGAAAGCAACCTATTTCAACATGGAAAGGAATGGTTGCCAAAGTGAAAGAATCCTACATGCCAAATGATTATGAGATTCAGTTACACAAGAAAAGACAAAGCTCAAGGCAGAAAGACCAAGATGTGAATATCTACACAGAGGATTTCCAAAAACTTTATATGAGGTCTAATGTTTCTAAAGATGAAAGTCTCAAGGTGGCTAGGTATCTTAATGGCTTGAAATGGAATATTGAAGAGGAGATGGCTCTTCTAAGTCCTAAGATAGTACATCAATGTTACCAATTGGCTATCAAGATTAAGGAAAGAAACAAGAGGAAGCAAGATCAGGCTTCTAAGGGCAGAGGCAAAGGTAGAGATCAGAGAGATCAAAGAGGACAGCGAGGTGGCTACCAAGGTAGAGGAAATGACCAAAGAAACCAAGGAGAGTCTAAATTCATGGAGCATGGAGGAGAAACATCTTCTAGAGGAGGATATAATAGAGGCAGAGGACCTCAAGGAGGTTCAAACAGAGGAAGAGGAGCAGGCAGGAGTAATTCTTATTTTGCAAATATGAAGTGTTACCATTGTGGACAAGTAGGTCACCATACTTATAGGTGCCCAGAGAAAGCATCTTCATCAAGCATTGAGAAGAGAGTGGATTATGCACAAGAGGACACTATGAGTCCTAAGTCATCTGAGGTCAGTCATATTGAATCTAAAGTAGGAGAGAATCTGATGTTCAGTAGAGTTTTGATCAGAAACCCAGTCAAGGAAGAACCAAAAAAGAGGAGAGCTCTATTTAGAGTAAGGTACAAGATACTTGGTAAAGTATGCAAGGTCATAGTAGATTTAGGTTCAATAGACAATATCATCTTAGAGGAAGTAGTAATGAAATTGAAATTAGAGAAAGTACCCCACACTAACCCCTACAAGGTAACATGGCTCAACAAAGGGCAGAGTGTTTTAGTAAATGAGCAAGTAACGGTGGAATTTTCCATTGGAGGGTACAAGGACAAGTTATTTTGTGATGTGTTACCCATGGATGCATGCCATCTACTACTGGGCAGACCATGGCAATATGATAGAGGTGCCATTTATGATGGGAAAGAGAACACCATCTCATTCAAGAAGGATGGGAAGACTTTCAAGCTGCAGTCATTGTCAGAAGAAGAAGAGGGACAGTCAAAGACACCAAGCATCATGTTGAGTAGTGGGAAGGAGTTCCTTAACAACCTACATCAAGGGGGTGAAGGATATGTGGTTATGTTACAACCTAAAGAAGAGAACAAGACTGAAAAGATAGTCATACCGAAAGTAGTCCAAAAGTTACTTGAAAGGTACAAGAGTATAGTAAGTGATGGTACACCTACAAATTTACCTCCAAAGAGAGCCATTAGTCATCAAATTGACTTCATACCTAAAGCTTCATTACCAAACAAAGCAGCATACAATCTTACACCTAATCAAAATCTAGAGGTAGCTAGGCAAGTGCAAGAATTGTTGGATCAAGGATTGATTCAAAAGAGCATCAACCCATGTGCAGTACTAGTGGTCTTAGCATCCAAGAAAGGAGGTAAGTGGAGACTTTGCACTGACTCTAGAGCTATAAACAGAATTACAATCATATATAGATTCCCTATCCCTAGGATTAAAGACTTAATGGATTGTCTTGGAGGAGCTCAATACTTCACTAAGTTGGATCTCAAGAGTGGATACCATCAGATCAAAATTAAGGATGGAGATGAGTGGAAGATAGCTTTTAAGACAAATGATGGGTTATATGAGTGGAGAGTTATGCCATTTGGACTCTCAAATTACCCTAGCACATTCATGAGACTCATGAATTAAGTGCTTAAGGACTTTATAGGGATATTTGTGGTGGTATACCTTAATGACATCCTCATTTTCAACAAGACAGTAGAAGAGCATTTGAAACATGTGGAGTTGGTTCTTAGAAGGTTGCAAGAGGAGAAGTTGGCAATCAATCTAGAGAAGTGTGAGTTCTTTAAGCAAGAGCTTGTCTACTTGGGTTTTGTAGTGTCCAAAGGATCATTGAAGATGGATCCAAGCAAGGTGGAAGCCATCCTAAACTAGCCTACTCCAACCATAGGGATAGAGGTAAGAAGTTTCCATGTATTGGCTCAATTTTATAGAAAATTCATAAGGAACTTTAGTGGCATATGTGCTCCAATCCTAGATACAATAAAAGGTGGTTTAAAAACTAAGTTTGTGTGGACTCAAGAAGCTGAGAAAGGGTTTGAAAAACTAAAACAAGAAGTGGCAACTCAACCTATTCTTTTGTTACCTAGTTTTGACAAGTTGTTCACTATTGAATGTGATGCAAGTGGAGTGGCAGTAGGAGGAGTGCTAAGTCAAGAGGGTAGGCCTATAGCCTTCTTTAGTGAGAAGCTTAGTGAAGCTAAACAAAAGTACTCTACCTATGACCTAGAACTATATGCTTTAGTGCAATCACTTAGGAAGTGGAGGTATTATCTTCTACCCAAGGAATTTGTAGTCTTGACTGACAATCAGGCACTTAGCTATATCAACACTCAAGAGAAGTTGAGTAATAGGCATTTGAAATGGATGGAATACATCCAAGCTTTTACCTTCACCATCAAGCACAAGAAGGGACAACTAAACAAAGTGGCAAATGCATTAAGTAGGAGATTGTTGACAGTGCAAGAGATACAACTCAAGAGCATTGGCATAGAGAGTTTCAAGGATCTATATGGGGAGGATGAAGACTTTTTAGAGGTCTATAAGGTATGTTCTAACTTTGAGATCCATTTCCATAGCCAATACTCAGAGTATACATTGCAAAGTGAGTTATTTTTTAAGGGAAATCAACTATGTGTTCCAAGAGGGTCAATGAGGGAAAATCTAATTCAGGAAAAGCATAATGGCAGTCTTAGTGGACATTTTGGCATCATTAAGACTTTAGAACTAGTGCAAAGATTCTATTACTGGCCTAAGTTGGCAAGATATGTTAGAAGGTATGTGGAACAATGTGTTGTGTGTATGAAAGCTAAGGGAGGAGCTAGTAATGCTGGTCTATATCAACCCCTACCCATTCCTAATAGACCATGGGAGTGTGTGAGCATGGATTTTGTGGTAGGCCTTCCTAAGACCAAGGCTGGATTTGACAGTGTTTATGTTGTGGTAAACAGCTTTAGCAAGATGAGTCATTTTATTCCCTGTAAAACTACTCATGATGCTAGCTACATAGCTCATCTTTTCTTCAAAGAAGTTGTAAGGATCCATGGACTACCTTTGAGCATTGTTTCTGATAGAGATGTGAAGTTCATGAGTCACTTTTGGAAGACTCTATGGAGTAGATTAGGTACCAACCTATCTTTTGGATCAGCTTACCATCCTCAGATCGATGGTCAAATAGAGGTGGTTAACAGGGTGCTAGGTAACCTTCTAAGGTGTCTAACTAAGGAATATGGACAGACATGGGATATGGTTATCTCACAAGCTAAGTATGCTTATAATGATAGTGTGAACCAGACCATAGGGAAGAGTCCTTTTGAAGTTGTGTATGGGACGCACCCAAGAGGCATATGTGAGCTCAGAGATCTTGGATCTATGGAGAATAGGAGTGGACATGCAGAGGATTTTAGTCAAACCATGAAGGAGGTTCAGGAGCAGGTAAAGAGGACAGTCACTAAAGCTACACAAAAACTGAAGGAGAAGGCAGATATGTCAAGGAAAGATGTGCAATTTCAAGTAGGATACTATGTCATGGTCCACCTTAACAAGTCAAGGTTGTAGAAGGGAATGTCAACCAAGTTGCAAATGAAGAGAGTGGGTCCATGCAAGATATTGGCCAAGTATGGGCAGAATGCATATAAGGTGGAATTACCTACTGATCTAGGGATCTCTCCAGTGTTCAATGTAGCTGATTTGATCAAGTATAAGGGGATAGTCAAGGATTTGGATCAGGATAGTAAGGATATCTTCAAGGACATCAGCAATGTACCCTTACCCCATCAAGACAAACCTCAAGCAGAAAAGATCTTGGAACACATAAGGTATACATGGAACACCTCATCAAGTGGAAGAAAAAAACATGAATCTGAGGCTACTTGGGTGGATGAAGCTGAGTTCTAGAAGTAGGGCATTGATGAATCACTAATCTCACCCCACATTACTTAGTGTTTGTGCAGGGAGGGGGAGAATGGTGTAGGAGCACCCAAGAAACACTAGGCTTTCTAGAAGTCTAGAATGAAGTTCTATTTTTGTTGTGTTATCTTGAGGTCGTGTTGACCATCTTGTTTGTGTTAGATGTGTTAGAATATGTTAGAAAGAATGTTGATCAGTAGTTCAAGGTAGATTGGAAGAGTTTCACAACTTGTTTCCAATAGGTTTCACTAGGTGTTAGAAATAAAGCCCAAAATGTTGCATTTTTGCAATTTTGGCCTGATGTGGTGGTTATATCCGACCAAGAGATGAAGTAACCTCTTTATGAACCTTTAAAAGGTGGTCCTCGAACTGAAATGGAGGTTGGAAAAACATTGTATCTTTTGGGGTTTACCGTTCATATGGAAAAGCAATGAATTTCATGCAATTTTCTGGTTTTTAGTTCTTGTTTTGAGTGTTAATGGAGGGTTCCAGGCACTGAGCAGTGTTTGGAATGTGTGATAAGTATTGTACAAGCTTTGTGTGGTTAGTAGCTAGGTTTTTCATCATTTCATAGCTTTGTTTTTGGTAGGTTTTGTTTCTTTCATTGCTGATCAGTCCAGTAGACTGTTATTCATGGAGTCTTAAACCTCTATTTTCCACTATACCTGGTGTATAGACCATGGGGAATGAGGCTAAGCTCCATGCCTGTATATAGAGTAGGTTTAGGAGATTGTAGAATTCCAAGAAGCATGGTGAAAGTCTTTCCCTAGGCGAGCTTGACTGTGCCTGGCTAGGAAAGATAGTGAAAACCAAGCCCTAACATTGCAGGGGTGTTAATTCCCTATCAATCCAAGGTGTTTTGTGGATGCAGGAGTCCTTTACAAAGGTTTTTAAGGAAGCAAGAGTCTTCACCAATCCTTTTTGGGATTGGAAAAAGCAAACAGTTCACTATGTGGTCAAGAAATGGCCTAAAAAGCCCTAAAACTCACAAAATCAGGGTTATGCCTATGTACGGTCAGTGAAGGCCTGAAACCTAAAAATTCCTTGAGAGGTTGGAAAATGAACTAGGGTCTCCAAAGTAATTTTGTTCTAAACTATAGAAGGATGGGAGCTTAAACCTATTTTCTCGGGTTAGGAGGCCTAATTGGGGCTCAAGGGCTAGTAGCCCTTCTTAAACCCTAGAGTAGGGTTTGGAGTGAGTGATGGAGAAATGGTGATTGGTGGTTGTTCAAGAACCCTTGTGAGATGGTTTTGAAGCCATGAAAGATATCCCACACCCCTACATTAATTTAGTGAGGAATTTGAGGGATAGCTAGTCTTTAGGAAGATTAAAGGCTAAGGAGAGAAAGAGGGAAAGAACACCAAGTTTGGTTTGGTTAGGGAAATGAAGATGATAGTAGGGTTGCCCAAAAGAACCAGGGGTGCCTAACAAGAATTAGGGCCTATAGGTTAAGAAGGTGGAGAGTGACACCAAAGGTTTTTCCAAGTTGAGATCCAAAGCATGGGATAGTGATTGTCTCATCCAACCCTACCCTATCAGGTACCTCCTCAATACTAGGGGAAACTTTGTTAGATACAAACGTCAAAATGGAGTCCATGAGAAATCCTTGTCATAAGATTTCTACCAACACTCCCTCCACCCACACCATGAACCTTCATTCCATCATAAATAAATCTTCCCTTTGGAACCAACAAAAAAAAAATTCTCACAAATTCAAAAATCAAATGTTAAATGCCATTGAATCAGACAAAAAGACAAGCAAACAAATGAAATTAAAATGGATCCAAAAGAAAATTGGATCAAGCAAAGAAAATATGTCAAAATAAAAATTCAATCACAATGCGGAGCCATAAGGAAAGAGGACTCCCACATATAACACATGTCCACCTCCTTCAAAATGGTCATCAAGCAAGGCATCTAAGGGTGTTGGTTCCAAATGCCATACTTCCAAAATATGTCATCCACCATACCAAGTTTGGAAAATAAAAAATGATTCATCCAAATGTCCAAACAGCCTTTGAACATCTATCATTATCCGTCATAATCCTACATCTCACCTAATGTCCAAAAATCCCACATCACACATCCGTCACATCTTGGAAACAACTCTACCATAAGGACTCTCATGGCACTCTATCACAATGTGCGTATTTTAATAAGGCCAACTCTAGTATTAGAAAGGATCACAATGACATTGATCAGTTGTATGCAAGCGCTATGATCCTCACAAGACAACTCCTTCAACAAGGTCATTATTGGCATATCATGGCACTAGTCTCTACATCGGCACCGTCAATGGATTCAGAACAGTCAGTGCTCATCTAAAGCATCCAGGCTATCTACAAAATAAGAAATACAAAAAATTTAAAAATCTGAAACATCGTCACCCCAATGAAAACCTGGCAAATAGGCATCTTGATGGCACCAAAAATTCAAAAAATTCAAGAAAATAGTAAAGAGAAAAATTTCATCCAAATGGTGAAAACTTGGCAAACAGGCGCCTTGGATAAGTACCATGATGAAAACTTGGAAAAAAAACGTCATGTGTAAAATAAATCATGTATGTGGACTTTTACACTTGGGGGCAAGTGTAACACTTGCGAGATGAGCAAAAGCATTTTAAAAAGTTCATTTCACTTTTAAAAGTTTACAAGTAAATAATGCCATTAATAAGAGTTGCCAAAGTAAACTCTATGCAAAAGAGTTAATAAAGTTTCATTTCATGTAATTAAATAACAACATTGTATTTCATCAGGATTAAACACATGACCAAAGTATATCAGTGCATGTTCATATATGTATTCATCCATGCTCGAAAAAGATCAATAAACCAATATATAATTATTCATATTCAAGTGAGATCAAAAACTTCAATAAATACATTTGTGTCAATGTTACATCAAAATCTTAATAGCACATCTATTTCAATGTTGCAGTAACAAGTGTCAAATACAATTACATTTTATAATGGGCTTTACAAGCCATTCTAGTAGGATACACAAGTACATCAATAATAAAAATAAAAGCTTTGATCCTCCAACCGCCGTGACACCATCGGTCTTCTTGCGAGTTGGGGCCAAGAGTGTGATTAAGGCACCTTTTCCACCCAACCACGAAGTACATGACTTCCCTGGGTTCCTTCCTAACTCGAAGAAATCCCTGGCCCTGCATAAGAAACTAGCAACCTGACATAGTAAAATAGGAGGGAACTCTCGATGCATGCCTAGTGCCTATATGCATTTCTAACATGAGAAAACATATTTCTTGCAACAGGAGGTGGCAGAGACTCAAATACATATATTTCTAGGCTTTTAAAACAAATCCATCTATTTCAATGGTACAAGTGCTTAACCAAGCATAAATAAAACAAGTGGTAGTTTCAGAAAAGGTAAAACTACCATCTCTATGGATCCACCTTCGGCATCCTGTCCCGGAAGTTACCAAAATACAATTTAAGGTGCAAAAATAGAAAATTATGCATTTTTCTTATATGCTTCATGCATTTCATTTATTCTAAAAAGAATTCTTCCATATTCCATATTCATAATATGATTAACAAATTGATTCCCTTTCACATTTGCAGTGAAAATCATCTATCTTTAAAGTGTAAAAGAGAGTTTTCAAGCATCTCTTGAATTCAATCTCTAATTGTTTGAATCAAATAAGTAGATTTAAAGTGGCAGAATTTAAAATAAATTATGTTCTTTTTCTCAGCAAAATCACAATGTCAGCAAGTTTCCTTCTATTTGATAAAAGATTTGTTTTTAGTTCATGCTACCCTCTTGAGTGTTCTTTACTCAAGTTTGGTTTTTTAAATGTAAAGAATTGTATGTACATCATGGTACTTTCAATGTATTACCACAAGCAGAAGTAATAATTTTCTGTTTAAAAACAGTGTTCTCAGATTTATGTATATCTTCAAGATTCAAGTTGATTTGAAAGTAAAATTCCCAATTTGCTACAAGTTTTTGGTTAAATAATATACAGAAACAGGATAATTCTTTCAGAAAGACAGAGGTTTGCATATTTGTATCTATGTTTTCTATTGTATGCTAATATTCAGAAATCTACATCTGTATGCAACATAAGAATATGTGACCAAAAGGAAATCACCAATTTTGCATGATTCCAAGAACTACATTTTCATGTTTCCAGCTTCAGGGATACTGAGATGTTTATATATATATTTGTCTGAAATATATATCATATTCTGTAGATGGTTATATCTGTGTAAGTTCACATTTATTTATATATATTATATATATATATATATATATATATTTACACAGCTTTGTGAGTGTATATATATAAATATATATATAATCGTATATATTTACTTATCATTCCAAATAAATCTGCCGCCCAGAACACACAGTGCTATTGAAATATGAATCCAAAGCTTGAATCATAAAACCGAGTTCATAATAATGTTTGGAATTGCGCTCTCACACAAAGGGAGAGCGTGAGGAGGCCGCACCTCCTCCACGGGCAGCGGCACAATGGAGAATGCCCGGCCTCCCCACAGCTTGATCTCTTCCTTGGGATTGGGATTTGGGGTATATCCTCTCCCCATTCAATAAAACAAATGAAAACTCACAAAACTTTCCAGTGAAAACAACAAGGTACCATAAAATTCAATCGGACTTGAATACATTTCAGGAAAAATAATACACATAGAATCTTTCTGTGTTTAAATATATTTATATATATATGTGTGTGTATATATATATGCACAATATAAAACAATACAAAAACGTAAATTTGAGTTTATATTTCATTATTCCAGAAATTTCATTAATAATAAGGAGCAGAATCTCAATGTACATAATGCAAAAGAGGGAAAACCTCAGACTTATATGGATAAATTGGACAACATTTAGCTGAGCAGACAAAAGAGTTTTTCCAAAATTTAAAATATGGTTTGCATGCAATTCCACAAATTCTTACAGTCAATTTCTTCAACTATTTTCTGTAACTCAACAAGAGAAAAGGAGAATGAAAACCTAGTTAAAAACCTCCAGCTGAAGATGCTCAAAATTCCTTCCTACCTCCTCCTGGCTGAGTTTTCTGGAAAAGTTCTCCTCCTTCACTACCTTCCTGATTGCTTAATTTCCTTCTTAATTCTCCAAAGATTCCCTCCAATCCTTCGAAATTGACAGATGAAACATCTTCTTGGTAGCCATTAAAATAATCCTCCCAAAACAAACTTGCAGAGGAAAGTGTTTTCAAGAAGAAATTTCAAGAACCGTTTCTTTACAGGAATGTCTTTTCCTATTCTTATTAATTTCCTCTCTCATTTAACCCTAATCTTGTAATTTAACTTAAATATAATTAAGAATATATATGCATTTTAAATTTTGAATTTATAAATAGGAAAATATAGGAAATCATTTACAATTTCTTGCACAAAAGATTTAGAAGGTAATTTAAAAATACTTACTCCTCAAACAAGTATTCCATCTAATTTGTAATTAATTCATTATTTAAATATCACCATTTAAATAGAATTAAAACCATAAATCCTTTAAAGCTACAATTAATAATTAAATTACATTTATGTTATTATTTTATTATTTATTTAGTTTATCCATTTATTATTTATTTTACAAATAATTCAAACCAATCCAATTAGAATAGACATTGCCTAAATGCAACTATATGATTCTAGGTGTTGTGTGTGTGACCGAGAGTTCTTCCTCTTTTACCCTGTCGGCAAGCTAGCATTCTTTCCTCAATCACACTCTTGTTCTTCGACCACCTACAACTCAAATGCACTCAGGCACGCAACAATGAAATTGTATTAGTAATCCATATAGAGATATAAATCAAAGCAATAATTAAATCAATACTTCTATTTTGTTCTATCTTGCATATTTTCAAAATAAAATGCATTCATAACTTCAAAAGTAAATACTTTTCACATTTCCACACACCAAAGCATCGTAATATATTATATTACTCTAGCACACTCCATATTTTATAAAATAAATCCACACAAAACTGTGAGTATCAAAATCACGAGATGTGACATCCTTTACTTGGAAGAAGACATAGATCTAGATCGTACAGCAATCACGGCAGGTGGGATGCGTTATATGTGATCTCACTACATGAAAGAAAATAACGGTAATGCTAAGATCTTAAATGAGGAAGACTCTATCTATATCCTCAGCATTCTCCCAGGTGGCATTATCCACCGAATATTGGTCCCACTGGACCCTATACTGCATAATGTCCCTATTCTGCAACTTAATGTTGCGCTCTTCCAGAACCCTAACAGGCTCCACCTGAATCACCTCTGGGTCCTAAACCTGCAATGCACACCAATCAAGGATGTGAGCAATATCTAGATGGTAGGGCTTAAGTACTGAGACATGAAATACATTATGTATCCAGGATAGAGCTGGTGGCAGAGCAAGCCTATAAGCAACTGGATTCACCACCTCCAAAACATCAAAGGGCCCAACAAACCTAGGGGCCAACTTAGAGTTCTTGCCGAAAGAGATTGAACTCTTATGCGGCTGAACCCTTAAAAAGACCTTATCTCCTACAGAGAAATGCCTGAAGCTTCGGTTCTTGTCTGCTAGACTTTTATGTCTATCCATGGCTTGTTTCAATTTTTCCTTAATGATCTTCATTTGGTCTTCCATTTCTCTGAGCATCTCAGGGCCAATCACAACTCTGTCTTCCACCCTGTCCCAACTAATGGGTGTCCAAAATTTATGTCCATAAAGAGCTTCAAAAGGTGCCATACCCAAAGAAGCATGGTAGGAGTTGTTGTAAGTGAACTCCACCAAAGGCAAATACTCCTCCCACTTATGTTGCTGCTCCATACAATACATGCGGAGAAAATCTTCTACTACCTGATTCACCCTCTCTGTCTGACCATCGGTCTGAGGATGATATGCAGAACTGAAATTCAATTTAGTTCCTAGGGAAGAGTTCAATGTGATCCAAAACCTGGTAGTCATCCGAGTGTCTCGATGGAAATGATCATTACGGCACTCCACTGCAATTGAAAAGATTTCTGAACAAATTTTCTTTGCCTTTAAAACCATTAAGCCAGTCTTTGATTTCGAGGGGAGATGAAATGGGAAACCTTCGTCCAACTTATCCACCACAGCCAAAATGGTATCATAGCCGGTTCTAGACATTGGAAACCCTTGAATACGTCCATAGTGATAACCTGCAGAACACATGCACGGCACCTATGGGATATAAGAGTCCTCACAGGATGCATGCTCGTGACTTGACTGGCTAGAATTCCAAGCATTCGAGGGCTGCAGAAATAATATCCTTTTAAGTCTTGGCTAGAATGCAATTGGCTAAGTCCTTCCATCATTTTGCTTAATACCCGGGATGTCACGGTATGGTGCATTGTGGGCTCCTCAAGCACCTACTCAGAGATTTGTAAGAACTGGGAATGTACATCTGCCCCTGGAATCTCAAGAGCCCATTCGACTCAAATACATAGCCATCATATCGACGATCTAAGGAATTCACCCCTAGGGCTTGTTTCACCCTTTCATAATGTTCATCCCCAGGTAAGGATTGAACTACCTGCTGTCTAAATTCTGATTTTATAGTAACCATGGCTGCAAGGTGCCTCCTTCTACTCAAGGCATCAGCCACCCTGTTTTCCTTACCCTTAATATATTCAATACCAAAATCATACTCACTCAAATATTCCAGCCATCACCTCTGTCGGGCATTAAGATTGGGTTGTGTGAAGATATATCTCAATCCTGCATGATTTGTCTTTAGTTCAAAAGGTTTTCCCAAGAGATAATGTCTCCACATCTGCAGAGCATGGACTATGGCTGCCAACTCCAAGTCATGTGGTGCATAATTTAATTCATGTTGCTTTAACTTTCTTGATTCGTATGCCACCACTTGCCCTTCTTGCATAAGAACTGCTCCTACCCCTTCCCCTCATGCATCAATAGTAACTATGAAATGACCATTTAGATCTGGCACAACTAGAATGGGTGTGGTAGTGAGTTTCTCCTTAAGCAGCTAAAAAGCTCTCTCACACTTATCACTCCATTCAAATTTCTTTTCTTTCTTCTACAGTGCAGTGATGGGTGCTGCAATTGTCGAGAACCCTGGATGAATCTCCTATAATAATCTATGAGACCCATGAAACTTCAAACCTCAGAAACATTCTGCGGTGCTGGCCAATCCATGATTGCCTTAATCTTTTTTGGATCCACCGCTATCCCTTCTGCTGATATAATATGTCCCAAATAGTGTACCTCAGATTTGAAGAAAGTACATTTAGATATCTTTCCATATAGCTTATCTTCTCTTAGTCATTGCAGCACAATTCTCAAATGCTTCTCATGTTCTTCCTCTGACTTAGAATAGATCAAGATATCATCAGGAAAAATAAGAACAAAGTTATCCAAGCAATCTCGGAAGACACTATTCATCAGGTTCATGAAAGCTGCAGGGGCATTACTTAGCCCAAATGGTAGAACTGTAAACTTGTAGTGCCCATATCTTGTCCTGAATGTAGTTTTGTGAATATCTTCTTCCTTCAACCTCAACTAGTGGTACCCCGATCTCAAATCAATTTTCAAGAATACCTTGGAATCTTTCAGCTGGTCAAACAAGTCATCAATGCATGGAAGCATGTATTTGTTCTTGATAGTGACCTTGTTGAGCATCCTATAGTCAATGCATAACCTCAAGGTTACATCCTTCTTTTTCACAAAAATAACCAGAGCTCCCCAAGGCAACACACTTGGTCTAATAAAACCTTGCTTCAGCAATTCCTCTAGTTGGGCCTTAAGCTCAAATAATTATGTTGTGTTCATCCTGTAAGGAGCTTTAGACTGAGGTTCTGCTCCTGGAATCAAATCAATAGAAAAATCAAACACACGCCTAGGTAGTAGCTCAGTTAGCTCTATAGGAAAAACATCCTCATATTCTTTCAGAATGGGATGATCATTAATTGAGGATTCTTTCTCATCAAGGTCCTTGACCTTTATTGCAAAGATAGTGCATCCCTTTCGACTTGCCTTTTTCAACTGCATGGCAGAGACTTTCCTAAGCTCTAAAGGCTTTTTAAGGCCACAAAGCTCCACATGGTTTCCTCTATCATCAAGACACTTTATTGACTTCTCCTCGCAATCAATAAGAGCCTTATGCTCGGAGAGCCAATTTATCCCTAATATTACATCGTATGACCCCAACGGTGCAACATACAAATTCACTTGTGTTTGAAGGTTAGGAAGTTCAAGTTTACTAAAATACATGCATTGCTCTACCTTCCTCTCTACCCGGTTTCCATACCGAACTTTCCAAGAATTTTCCATATAACTTGGTCTAACTGATAACTTAGTCAAAACATGAGGATCTACAAAACTATCAGTAGCACCAGTATCAATCAAAACAGAAACAGGGCATCCAAATAATTTACCCGATAGCTGGATAGGAGTGGCTTGATAACTTGCTTGGCGATTGTCAACCGCCGCATGAATATGATGATGATCCCTATTATTCTGTTTGTTACTCCTCTAAGGGCACATACTGGCGTAATGCTTGCCACCACAAGTATAACAACCCCCACGGGGTGCTTTGGGCTTGTCAGAAAAATCTCTCCTGTTATTATCATTCCTTTTATTGAAATTGCCCCTCTTATTCATGTTTCCATCATTGAGGTCCTGAGGACTGCCATCCATCTTTAGATTTCTGATTTTCCTGTTATCATTCCCTTGATTATCCTGTTTGCTCTGACCACCCTAATTGTTATTACCCTGACAATTTCCCTAGAACTTCTTATTGCCATACTTGGTTTCCCTGCTCTTTTTATAGTTAGCAGGTTGCTGCAGCTTGTGCTCCTATTTAATTGCCAAATCAAAAACTTCATCCATGGTGGTCGGATTATGCAGATCTATTTCATTTCCAATTTGAGGTCTAAGCCCCAAAATAAATTTTTGAACTCGAAATCTCTCATCATGCTGGTACTGGGGTGCGTACTTGAGCAACTGAGAGAATTTCTCCCAATACTAAGTCACTGTCATGCCACCCTATATGAGGACCTAGAATTCTACCATTTTCTTATCAAAATAAGATTGTGGTAACCACCTCTTTTTGAACAGCTGTAGAAACTTATCCCAAGTTACCTTCCCATGCATAAACTACTTATCCTCCCTTTCATTCTCCCACCAAGTAGCATCCTCACCGGTGAGCTGATAAGAACCCCATTCAGCCTTTGTTTCATCAGATAGATTACGTAGGGAAAAATACCTCTCCATTTCTATAACTGAGGCTTCTACTCCATCTCCAAAAGTTTTTCCATCAAATTTCAGAGGAGCGACTTTCTTAAGATCTTTTCCCAGCTCCTCAGCCACCCTATTTAGATTCCCTTCATTTCCAGGTGGTTCAACATTTTCTTCTCCATCGGTTTCATGTGTGTTTAACCCTTGATGGCCAACTCGCCTCTCCTATTCTAGTTCCCTAATTCTAGCCCCCTGACTTTGCAGAAAGGCCAAAATTTGATCCAGTTTATCATTGGGATCTCCACGAGATCCTCCAGCCCACTTGTAAACTCTACCCTCCATTTAAGGTTACCCTGGTTAAAGCATAACGTCATACGTAGTTAGGCATAGGTCCTAGAGTTGAACCTTGCTGCTCTGATACCAAAATGTAACACTTGCGAGATGAGAAAAAGCAATTCAAAGAGTCCATTTTGTTTAAAAAGGTTTACAAGTAAATAATTCCATTAATAGGAGTCCAAAATAAACCCAATGCAAAAGAGTTAATTAAATTTCTTTTCTTGTATTTTAAATATAATATTGCATTTCATCATGATTAAGCACGTGGCTAAGTATAATAATGCATTTTCATATATACATTCATCCATGCTCAAAAGAGATCAATAAACCAATGAATAAATATTCACATTCAAATGGGATCAATAAATTCAATAAATAAGTTCTGCATCAATTTACATCATAATCTTGATAACACATCTATTTCAATGTTGCAGTAACAAATATCAATTACAATTACATTTTACAAAGGGATTTACAAGCCATTCCAGTAGA